>QJOA01000939.1:0-19557 GCA_004155915.1 Monosporascus sp. CRB-9-2
GATATTTATAATTAATTTAAGGGGCGTCTTTTTACAGGTTGTGGTAATAGCTTTCGTTAAATGTAGTTGATTAATTTGCTTTAATTTTATACTGTCCTTATAAATAATAATTTCTAATATAAGATTAAAGGCGTTGCTTTATACTTTTTAATTAGCTTAACTCTAATAAGTAATTTTTCTTATTTAAGAAGAAATCGAAGCGCTTTTAACGGAATTTCGAATCGTTATTAAAATTCTTTCCGTTTTTTCTTTCCGTTTTTTTAGGCGAATACTTAATTTATTAAAGCTGTCCGAATTAGTAGAGCTGGATAAGCTGTTATTAGGGCAATTATTGTTACGGCCAGCGAGATATAGCATGGTAACTAGTTTATTAGCGCTATGAACGAAGATTCTAAGCTGAAGAAAAGAAGGAAAGAAAGGCAGAGTTGCCAAATGCGTAAAGATTTATAAATGTTCCCATTCTCTGTATGGCAGGTAGCTAATTTATGTGGCAGCTATTAGCTCTATGTAACGGTTGCCAGCCTTACGGTTGGATTCTGGTGGTTACCGTTATATTACCTCTTTTTAAAAATTTATATACGATTAAAAAAAATATATAAGTTTTTGTTAGTTATAAATATCGTTTTTTCCTTATTAATCCGGTTTTTACCTTTACGATTTTATTATTATCGTAATAATTTTCGTTAATTTTATCGGTAACTGCTACGCATATCCATTTTTATAAACGGACCGGTAATTTAAATATTTTAAAATATTTCGTATAAAATTATTTTATTACGATTAAAACGTTTTTAAAATTAATTACGGAATATTATATTTCGTTAAAATTATAATATTTTCATTTTACTTAATATTATAATTTTTTATAACGTCCGTTAAATTTTAATTATTTAATTTAATTTATGTCGAATTTTAATTTACCGTTAATCTTTTCGGATAACGGTAATATTTAAATTTTTAAAATAACGGATTAGTATTAACTTTACGTAATTAATCGGTATAAAATAAATTAATTATTTTATAATTTACCGATAAATTGAAAATAAAATTATATTTACATTTTTTTAAAAACTTTAAAAGGTTTTATTTATAATAAATTTAAATAAATAGTCGGTATTTACGTTATAAAGTTTTTTCTACGGAAAAATTTTTTGTTACCGATTTTAAAATCGGTTAAATAACGTTTTGTTATTAATTTACGTTTTTTAACCTTTCTGTATTTTTAACGTAACTTTCTTCGTAAACGTTTAAACGTTTTTAATTTATTTAATAATTATACATATTCGTTAAATTAATTCGGTTTTTATTATTATTATATTTAAATTTAACGCAAATAAATTTCGCATATTTTTATTTAATATAATTTTTAATGGAATAATATTTATTAACGAATATTATAATACATTATGCGCAAAATCTAATATTAATATATATACATTTTAATTATTTTAATATTTATCAATATAAAAACGTAAATGTTAATTTAATTTTTAATATATAAATTTAATAATTCTTTAAATTTACGGATATAAAGCGTTTCCGTAACGATATTTTTTACCGGTAAGTTTATTTAATTTAATTAAAAATTAAAAAATAAATTATTTTGCGTTATTATTAATTTAAATAATAAATATTTTAAAAAAACGATATAAGTATCGATAATATCGGTTAATTAAGATTTTGACGGCATTAATCTTTTATCTGGTAAGGTTATTATAATTTTATTAAATTTATCGATAAATGTGTATATATAATTATAATCGTAATAGTTTTTTAGTATATTTTTTCCGTTAATAATAACGATATTTTAAATATTATTCGAAATAAAGAAAAAAAAAAAAGGTTTAAAGTTTTATTTTAAAACGTTTTGTTTCGACGGCAATCGTAATAATTTTTAATATATTATTCGATATTTTGTTTAAACCGGGGTTAGGTATATTTTCGTATTAATATTTTAATTATTTTATTTTAATTAAAGGACGTAAATATTTTAAATATATAAGTTTTGGAGATAAATATGGTATAAAAAAATTCCGGCCGTTAATTATTTTTTCGGGTATTATTAATTTATTAATTTTTTTTTTAAAATTCTGCGTTTTGTTTTTGTAACGGATAAAATTAATTCAACCGGTATTTTGTTAATAATAACGATAAAAAAGTTTAATCGTTTTAATGGAATTAAGGTTTAAATTTTTTTCTTTTTTTTTTCGGGTTTTAATTATAAGTAAATTTTCCATTTTTCGTAATAAGGTATTTATAACGAAATTCTTTTTATTAGGTCGATATTAAAAAGTAATATCGAAATTAAAAAAAAAACATCGGTTTATTAGATTTAATGCGTAAAGAAAACACGTTTATTCGTAAAGTATAATAAGGTTTGGTAATCGATAATAATAGAAAACTTTTATTTTTAAAGTTTAAGGTAATAATACTTAAAAGATTAAATTATAACGAATAATTTTCGATTTTAAATAAGATACATTTTTTTTATTAAGGTTATAATTTTTAAAAAATATTTTACTGGTTTTTATTACTTATTTTTTATTATTATTAAATAATGCCTTTAATTATGTTTTAAAATACGTTTATTTTTATTTTAATCGATCGATTAAATCGAAAAAAAAAATAAGAATTAAGATTTTATAAATAAGCCGTTTTATTTTTTTGAAAACTTATTTTTATTCGGATTTTATTACAAATTTTTTTTTTAATAAATAATTTAATAATTTGGTTATATTACCTTTATAAAAACAAAATATTTATACGTAATTATAAAATTTTATAAATAAATAAATTACGGTATAATTATTAAAACTTTTAAAATTTTATTTTTAAATTACTTTAATTTTGGATAAATTAATAAAAATATTTACGTTTACTTTTATAACGATATTAAAATAATTTACTTTTTTAACGTTAAATCGGAACTTTTTAATATTTTTTTAAAAGTTAATTTTCTATAATCGGTAAATAATTTTTTCGTAATATTTTTAAAATTTTCTTTTAAAGTTGGAATAAATTAATACGTTATTGGTATACGCGTTTACGTAATAATTAAAAAGTTTATATAATTAAATATTAATAAACGATTACTATTAAATAAGGTTTATTTTTAATTTAAATGGAAATATTTTTTATTAAAACGCTTTTAATAAATTTTAAGTATTATTAAATATTTTAATTTTATAACGATATGAAATATATGAAACGTTTAAATAATATCGATTTTGGTAAAACGTTTAACGTTCCGATAATTAAATATAATACCGTTAAATAAAAAAGTTAAAATTAAGTAATTTTTTAGATATTAATTTTTTAATGGTAATTCATATAAAACCGATATTTCGATAAATAAGGTTTTAGGGTAAATAAAATTCAGGTCACGTTTTTTTGTATATATAATATGATAAAACTTATTTTTAATAATTTATTTATTAATTCTTTTTAACGGAAAGTATTAAATAGGCGTTTAATAAATAAAGGGTTTAAAGGCGGGTATCGGCCGGTTAAATTCCAAAATTACGTTATAACTAAGTCGGAAAAAAAAAATATTAGCTTTTTTTTTCGAAAAACTTTATTTTAAATAAATAAAAAGTTTTAATAAAAGTTTCCGAACTTGTTTTACGTATTCCGGATTTTTATTTTCAGGAAAAGGGATTTTTTGGCTATTATATATTTTTCATTTTTATAAAACCGTTATTATTATAATATTCGATTTTTTATTTTTAAAAGAAATAATTTTTTAAAGTAACGGAACTTTATTTTATCGTTCCGTACGAAAATCGGTTTTTAACCTATTCGTTAATAAAGCGATAATTGCGTTATTTTTAACAGTTTTTATAACGGAAATAGTCGGTTTGGTATTATATACGTCCGGTAAATTTTTTTATTTACCGTCTTTAACGGAATAACCGGTATAAATATTAAAATAAAATCGTTTTCGGGTTTTTTTTATAAACGTCGGAAAATTTGGTATTACTTATTAACCTTTTTTATAATGTAGTTATAGCAGTAAACATTTTCCTGAACTTTAGGATTAACG
This sequence comes from Monosporascus sp. CRB-9-2, assembly GCA_004155915.1. Lineage (NCBI taxonomy): Eukaryota > Fungi > Ascomycota > Sordariomycetes > Xylariales > Monosporascus > Monosporascus sp. CRB-9-2. Next base: position 4,043 of record QJOA01000939.1, read on the forward strand.
TACCCGTCTAGCAGGTATCGGGCTGGAAGTTTAATCGCCGATAAGAATTTAACCAAAATTAAAATGTTATCGGATTAAATAATATTTTGATTTTTGTAATTTAAGAATAAATTATATTTTTTTTATTTAATTAAAACCGATAAAAATATCGTATCCGGTATTTATAATTTAAAAAATTTAATCGGGAAAATATTATTTATTAATTTCGAATATTATAATTATTTAAATTTTTATTTAACCGGCGGATTATTTCCGATAATTTTATAATTAAATTAATTTTTTAATTAAATAATATAAATTTATAATCGTTTTTTCGTTTACTTAATAAAAAAAAGGTTAATAAAAAATTAAGTTTATATTCCTGTATTATAAAAAGTGGTAATACGTAAATTAATCCTATTTATTTAGATCTGTATAATTTTAATAAAAACTTTATATTTTTTGAAATTATTTATTTCCGTTATTATAAATAAAAGAAAATTTATCGAAAAATTTTCCGACGGTTTTACTTTTTTTCCGATTCGTCGGAATTAAATAAATTATTTATTATTTTTATTATAATAATCTTTTTTTTTGTTAAAATAATTATTATTTTATATTCGGTTTTCTTATAATTAAAATATGTATTAATTTCTTAAAATTTTTTTTTTCGGTTTTTAATAAAGGTTTGCCGGTATTATCCAAAGTTTTCGATTTATCGACATTATTATTTGAACAGGGTTTTTTGTTTTTATTTTTCGGTTTATTATTATCCGGGTCGTATAGTTAAAGTTTATACTTTTGCTGGCGTTTTTTATAAATAAGCTGGTTATTATAAACGGTTATAATAATGCGGTTACAAAATTTTTCGTAAATAACGTTAAAATTACGGTTATTTTTAAAAAGACGTAAATTAAGGTTTAAAGGAATATGTTTTTATAAAATTTGCTTTTATTTGTTTTCGGTGATTTTAGCCTTTTAAATAAAAGCGTTAAATTTAGAAATAGAATCGTAAATATTTTAATTTTTGCCGGGTTTAAAGGCGAAGGTACGGAAGGTTTTTTTTGGTAACGGAAGCTTAATTCGGGTCGTAATATAATAATTTTAATATTTAAATTATTTCGGTTACGCAAAAAAAAGGTTACGTAATTAATCGGTAATAAATTTTAAATGTTTATTCGGCCCTTTTTTTAGGAGTTTTATTAAGTAAATTATGCAAATTCTTTCGTTTTAAAAAATTTGTTTATTTATTTGGAATTTGTTTGTAATTTTACGAACTTAGGCGTTAAATTTAATTTTGTTACCGTTAAATTTAATTAAATCGTTAATGTAAATTTTTTTTTTTTCGGTTATAGTTAAAATTCGTATTATTATTTTCCGTAAACTTGCGGAAAGCGGTTTATGTTGTTATATTGGTAAGGCGAAACGTATTAATATTATCGAAAGCGTTATTAATTGTATTTTTTCGACGAAGGCGATCGGCGTCGTCGAAAGAAGTACGGGAATAATGGCTTTATTTAATTTAAAAGTGAACAATTTTATTGCGCAATTTTTAAAGTTTTTTTTAAATATTTTAATTATCGTTAACTATTTCGTCGATTAGCTGCCTATCGGGATTAACTTTTAAGTAGCTATAATTTTGGTTTAGTAAACCTTTTATTTTTAAGGATTCGGTTTCGTTTTATGGTACGTTATTTTTTACCGTTTTTTTAAGGTATTTATCGTTTTTATACTTTAATCTAAATTTTGGAAAAGTATTTTATTTTTTATACTTTTAATTTTACCTTTAATTAATCTAAATCGTTTTGAACGTTAATTAGTTAATAGGTAATCTTTTTTAACAGATATTTACTTTTAATGCTGGTTAATCTGGGTTTGGGTTTTGGGTTTGGTTTAAAACGCGTTATTTTTCGTCGTTACGTATCGACGTAAAAGATGTGGTACTTTATTTATTAATCGTTGAGCTAGCAAAAAAAGGAATGAGCTTAAAATAATTTTACGGCCAGCGAGATATAGCATGGTAACTAGTTTATTAACGTTATGAACGAAGATTTTAAGCTAAAAAAAAGAAGGAAAAAAAGGCAAAGTTGTAAAGTGCGTGAAGATTTATAAATGTCTCTACTTTCTGTGTGGCAGATGGCTAATTCATGTGGCAGTTGTTAGCTCCATGTGACGGTTGCCAGCCTCACGGTTTGATTCTGGTGGCTGCCGTTATAATTGTAACGGTTTTTCTTTTTTTTTTCGGGGGACCTTTAAAAAAGTCCGAAGAAAGGATAAAGATAAAGAATTATTTAAATTATTAGGGTTTTCGCGCGTTATTTTCTTTTTTTTAAACAGTGGCTTTTTTTACTTTTCTTTTAGGGGGGGGCCGGTTTTCTTTAGTAAACCATTTCCTGGACTTCGTTTCGCTTTTTTTTAAGGGGTTAATTTTTTCCATATCGTTTTCTAATGTAATAGGTATTTTTTTGGAAGTTATTCGCCTTAATTTCGGGCGGAACGCTTTGTAACGTTTTCGGTTATATATTTATGTTACGCGAGCTTTTGAAATTCCCCGTTTTGAGTTAAAGTATATTTAATAGGTATATTATTATAGTATTTATCTATTTTATCGTATCGTTATATTTTTCGCTTTAAAGCTTTAGATTTTTAATATAGTTTTTAACCTATTAATATCTTTTTTCCCGCCTCTTAACGTTACGTTTAATGTTATTTCTATTGCTATCTAAGGACGTATAAAGTTTGTTTAGGTTTGTTTCGGATTAGTATTTTTAAATATAGATTTTTAATAGTTATTAAAGTATTAAACCCTTTTTTATTAAAAATATTTCGTATTTTTGTTTTCTTTTACTAAAGAACTTTTCGTTTTGAACAACTTTTTAATCGAGAAAAAAAAGGGAAAAAAGAAGAAGTTTTCGTTCGTATGCTTGCTTGTTATTATTAACTACTATTTAACTTTCTTTTAAATCGGTAGTTAAGCGGCTTTTTTTTAAGCTTCGTATTTTTTTTATTAACTTAGTTTTTAATCTATAATTAATTATTTCGTATAACGTGTTAGGTTGCTAATTAACTAGAAAATATTACCATGTTAATAGTTATAATAATCGAATGCAAAAATCTGGCGTAATTGCTTTATGTTAGTGCTTTAAGTTCTAAAAAAAAAAAATCCTAATCCGTAAGTAATCGTCCTTATATATACGATTAGGTAACAAAGGATTATCAGTAAATAAAGGCTGTCCCAGGCAGCATTTTATTGCCTAGCCTGGACAAAGCCCACCAGCCGGCAGCACTCGAAAGCAACAATTGCCGACATAATATTTTTAAAACTTTTAATTTTAAATTAGTATCTTAACACCGAGTTTAAAATTTTCTTTTTTGAAAAAAAATTATATCGTTAAATATTCAGTATATTTAACTAAGACTGGAAACTAAGCCTTGCACGTATTCGGCCTTTAATATCGTTAAATATAAATTACGTTGTAATATATATACTATTTTTATTTAATTTTTAAATATAAAATATATAAACTTTATACAAGGTCGAATAAGTTAAAGATTTATTTTCTAGACTAAGCCAAATATATAGAAAATTATTATATAATATAATTTATACGATAAATATTAGACCTAATATCTTTACATATAATAATTAATTAATACTTTTTACGTTAGGATAAATTAACATCTTAATCGTATAAAGGGTTCCTTTAAAGCTGAATTATAATGGTTATAGGCTTAATTAATTATTAAACCTAGTTTTACGGTGTATGTTAGCAGTGATATCGTAAAAATCTAAGCAATAAGCGGAATAGTTACGTCTAATAATAGTAGATAAACGTAAGTAATTGTAACGTAAACGAGGGTGCGACGCTAGCCACAAGACCAAAAGATTAGCAATTTCAAACCCCAATTAGAGTTTAGACACTCAAATCCACCTTATAAGAGCTCATACACTAGCAATCCAGCTACGTTATAGTTATTTGAGTAATGAAATTATATTGCAAGCTAATATTATCTAAGTTATAGAAATAATAAACATATATATACTTATCTTAATTTAAAATATTCGAATTAGTATGATTTATTAGTAATAGTCGAATTTCGTCGAACCCGTTGAATTATTTCCTTTATTTAATTAGCTAAGAATATTAAGCTCTTTATTTTAATCGAACTTTTTTCGAATCGGTTACGTAAGTTAAAACTTTTTATTAAAGATATTTTATAAGTTTTTCGGTTCTTTAGCGATAGGTGAAGTTTTATATTTATAACACGATCTTTTCTTTGCAGGATTTTAATATTTAAAAATTAATTAATTTATTATATAATGTAATAAAATTTTTTCTTTTTTACTTTTTATTTTAATTCTTTATAATTAAATTTTTATATTTAATTAAATTAAAAGATAACGGTTTTATCTCAAACGTAATAACGTATTAATTTTGATATATTTTTTAATCTTTTCTGTTTTCGTTGTAAATTTAAAAATCAAACTTATAACGATTATTTTAGTGCTAGGAAATATTTACGTTATATTAAACATATTAATCCTTATATTTCTTTAGTTTTCCGAATTAGCATATTGAAATTTAATGAATAAAAAAAACTATTTAAAGGTTAATAAGGTTTTAACGAATGTTTTAGCGGTTTAATCCGGTTATAAAAAGAACCTATTATAAAAATCTGAAATCGAAATGTTATATCGAAAGATTTAAAGTACGGAAACGATAAGAAAATATAAACATTTAAACCGAAAGCTAAAATAATTAAAAGCTAAAATGCGTGTATTTACGCAGGTTACTTTATTATTATTAATTAATCTATATTAAAAGAACGAATTAAGTATTGTTAAATAACGTAAACTAAAATATATTTAGCCTTAACAGTTCCGGCGTTTTTAATAAAAGTTTTTTAAAAGGCGTTAAACGTTTATAAAATCTTCCATAAGCTTTTAGGTACTTTTAAAATTTAAGCATTTTTTTCATTTAATTAAGTATTAAGTAAATTCGTTTTACTTCTTTACGTTTAATATTCTTTTTGCTTTATAAATTAATACGGTTTTCTTTAAAAGAAAATCCCGTTTTACATAAACTTTAAACGTACCCACCCTTAATTCGAATAAAAAAATATAAGAAACTAAATAAAGCTTAATCTTTCGCATTAATTTCAATTGGTAATTATTTCTTAAAAATTATATTAATAATTTCATATAGATGCATATATATAAAATCGAATTTTCTATTAAATCAGGTAATTTAAATTGTTTCAAATAGTTAAATATACCTACCTTTTTAAGAAAACGTTAATTCCTTATTTATTCTTAATTTTAATATTCATTTATTTAATTGCGTACGAATTTAAATTATGTTTTTATTTCGGTATATAATTATTTATTTATTTTAATTTAAAAATTATATTAACGTTAATAGATTTTCAAAATAAAATCAGAAATAATAATTGTTAACGTTACTTTAGTACTTTTTAAATAATTAATGTTTTAAGTTACTTATATAATTAATAACTTTTTAACTTAATTATTTTGTTCGTAATTAACGTAATGTCGTAAGTTTTTTTTAACTTTTAATTAACTTTTTCCGTCTATTTACTTATTTATAATTTAATATAAATTAAGTTATTAGTTTTTGCTAAAATTTTAAAATATAGAATATATCTTTATCTAATATAATTTGTGTTAAAAATTCGTAAATATTTATAATATATTTAATGGAAATATATACAAGTTCTTTCTGATCGGTATTTTCGTTATATAATAAAAAATAAAAAGAATTCGTAAATTAATTAACCATTACGACAATATTATCATAATATATTTTTTGTAGTTAGATTTTATAACCAAAGAAGTTTAGTAATAGAATTAAATATAATAAACTTTTATAATTAATATAAAATTAAAAATAATTATAACTTTCCGTAAAATCTATATCATTATATTTTTATTTTAATGCAAATATTACATTATCGTATTACTTTTTGAAGAATTAACTTTATTTTCAAGAAATAATATATTTATTATAAAGGTTTTAAAATTTTATAAATTCTTAGGTATTTATATAACTAATATTTATATATATCCTATATTAAAATTTATTTTTTCTTCTCTTTTGAATAGATTATTCTTATATTATTATATACCTTAATATATATTAATTTAATTCTCTATTTGTTATATTTTAACTCTAGATCTTTTTAAGTTTAATAGTTTATTAAATGTCTTTACTTTGTTATTTTTCATTTCTTACGATAAATAATAACGTAATTGAATTCAAGAAAGTATTTTACTTAACATAATTGTATTCGGATAAGTGTTCGAACCGTAAAAAAATATATGTTATTTTTATAATCCGTATATACTTCAATTTAATATATATTATTCTTAAAATAATACCTATAATTTTTTAAAACCGTCAACGATAACTAAATTTTTTTATCGTCTAGTTACTTATTTAACTTGACTTTATATAACTTACAAAAATATTAGGTAATAAAGAAAACTTTTTCTTAATTCTTTCGCTAGCCGATTATAACTTTTACTATAAGATCTAATACGTTAATCTTTGATTTAATTAATTGCTTTAAATCGTATATAATTAATATCAATTTATTAATTAAAGTAATTTTAATTCAATGAAAAGTCGCTTTTTAGTATATTTATTCGGATTAAATATTGTTTTTAATAAGTTTTATTAATAATATAAGTATTTTATTACAATTACGTTCAAGCTTTATATAATAATTAACAAATAAAAAAATATTTATATTTTATTAACCTTAATAAATTAGATTTATTTTTTAACTATTATAAAGTTTTTAAAGTTTATTTTAATACATTTAAAAATAATAACGTCCTATACTACCTTACCGGATGCACAACCTTACAGGATAACCTTTAGCATATTGTAATTACTTAATTTTAATTATTTATTTCTTAATATTAATAATACATAACGGTTTATAAAAAACGTACGAATAAACCTAGATATTTAGGTTAAAAAAGGAGACCTAAAACCTAGTTATACGATGTTTAGTTTTATATATAAAATATCTTAATTTACCTGAAATAAATAATATTAAGACAAATTTTTCCGAGCCGCTATTATTTTAAATTCGCAAAAGTTAAAACCGACTGAAAAAAAAATCGATTATTAACCGAATTTTTATCTTAAATGTACAAATATTTTTTGTTCGGTTTTAGCAGGTTAAAAATATGGCCAATATATTACTAGCTTAACGTGTTACGGATTACGTTAAAGTTAATTAGACGTTAAAATTTGTTAAACGGTAAAAAAAAACTTTAAATACGTTTTAAATCGGAAAATCGATTATTAACGAGTTTTATCCGAAAATTTAAAGGTATTTTGTAAATAATTTAAATTTATTCGGGTTATAATTGCGAAATATGGTATTATAAAAAAAGAGATTGAATTGGGACAGGGCTCATCAAAGTTGTTGTATGCAGAACATCTTGATCGGTGCTTGGGAGAAAGAAGAATTGATCGGACGTTACTACTTGCTATGATATGCCTTGGTCTGAAAGACTAGATACACAGGTTGTCAGGTCAGCAATATATAGACGTCGCCGACCCACGTGCCATAGCCGAGTTGATTGCCGAGATGCCCAGCGGCGAAGCAAATGGAAGCAGCTAGAAGCTATAGCTGACGTAGCATGCAGTGGCAGCTGCAACAGCAGCTGCACCCATTCCTGCTCCCCACTCCACTTCAATATTTATAATTTCGACGAAATTAAATTTTTACTAAATTCTTTTATGATAACGGGTATAATAATTATTAATATCGAAAAATATAAAAGATTTAAATAAACGTAATAAAGAAATAAAAAATAAGTTATAATTATTTAAATATTAAGTTTTAAGGTTAAGTTATATTGCTACTTATTATTCTAATAAGGAAAAAATATTTTAAGTTTTGGTATTATAATAATTTATTGCTAATAATTAATTAAAAAATCGTATTAAATAACAAGAATTCGGTAATAAATAAATTAAATGTAAAATAAGTTTAATATTTTAATAAATATGTTTAAATACGTATAAAAGGTTTAAAATGTTGTTTTATATTTAACGGTTATAAAAATTATCATTTAATAAAATTCAAAAAATATTACGTTAATAATAATATTATTACGTTTTATATGCCCGCATATTTTTCGTATTAGCTTTAATTTTTCAACGTATTTTATATTTTTGTTTTAAAACGCGTTTATTTAAGATATATCGAAAACTTAATACAATATTATTATACTTATATTATTAAGAAAGATTTTTTTCGCCGGCTTTTATAATACGTTTTAAGTTATTATAACGTCCCATAATATTAAATCTGGATTCGTAAAAGTTGGTTTTATTTAATTTAATTTTAGTACGAGTTTTTCCCAATTACAGGTTTTTCTAGTTATATTTATGCCGACCTTTTTCGCGTTAACTTCCGTCGGTTCTATTTTATTTTGCGCGAAAGTTCTTAAAGATATCCGTAAAGAAAATATGGATAATGTTTACAAAAAAAGATTAAAAATTATTAAAGTAATTTATTAAGAAAGATATATAAATCAATTAATTTTATAATAAAAAGTTATATATTATTATTGTATAAAGTTGCTTTTTTCCGGGAAAGAAATGTTTAATTATGCGAAACGAATTATTTATTAAGTAAAACTTATAAAACTAAGAATACACGTTTTTAAATAAATTATTTATTATATAAAAAAGATAAATCTTTTTGGCCTTTAAAAAAGGGTAATAAAATTATTCATCCAATAATAACTAAAAAAGGTTATCGTAAAAGAGTTAAAGTTAAGGAACGAAAATGTAACGTTTGCGGTAAGCCCGAGTATAATACGCGTATTTTAACGAAGTTAGAATACGTTTAACGAAAAAAAATCCGATTAATTTAAATTAATACGATATATTATTATTAAATTATTTAAATTTGTTTTTACGGAATGTTAAAAACAATTCGGTGAGGTGGTATATCTGGTAAGATAGTGTGGAATGTTAATCTATTTTAAATATTTTACTCTTTACGTATAAAAATGGCTTTTTTTAACGTTAATTAAAAAATCAACTTGTTATAACGTTCATAAAACCTTATAAACCTATTATATAGGCGTTTTTCTTGTTTTTAAAGAAGATAAAATATAATTAACGTGATATATATTAAGAATAATTACAAATTTTTATAATATATAATTATTATCTATTAAAAGATTATCGATACGTTTATAAATTTAAAAAGTATAATAAAATATTCGAATAATTCGTACTTAAGTTCAAAATTTCTTTTATTTATTATCGAACTTAATTCGCATTTAATTGTATCTTCTTTTTAAATTTAAAAATATAAATTATTTATTTCCTTATAAACTATTCTTTGTTTTAGTAAGTAACTAATAATAAAGTTGTATTTTAATATAATATTGTTGAAAATCGGTAAGCGATAACGAATTATAATTTTCCATTTTTCCTTAATATAAAAATAACAAGTATTTTATTATTAATTTGGAGCGTTCTATATAATCCTTTTTTCACTTATTTTCGCAATAATCGTATAATATTTCCAATTTTGTCTAGTTTGGGTTATAATAAAATAAACAGTAATCGTTTTATTATTTTTAAAATCTATATCGTAATTTTATTTATTATAAGGTAATAATTCTATTTTAATTCTTTTCTAATAACTATTTTTATTTATAATATTATATTAATAATTTAATTCACATACTATATAAGCGAACCGAATATACAAATAAAACGAATCCACTTCAACATATTCTAATTCCCTAACTTTAAATATCCATTTCTTAACATTAATAATATTAAACGGTTTCTAAAAAAAATGAAAGTAAATCTAGCCGTTTAAGTCAAGAAATAAACGCTGAAACTTAATTATATAATATTATACTCTATATATTAAATTATTTAAATTACGTTATATAAACAATATAGCAATAAACGTACCCAAATTAATATTATTTCTAATTTGCAGAAATTAACGCTAATCGAAAAAAGACTGGATTATTAAACGAATCATTAACTTATATATTCATTATTTTTACCGGCAGGAACTATCTTTTTCGTTGGTTCGCCGATAACTTATTTTTATTTAATTAAGAAATTATTATAAACGGCAACAGCTAAACGATAAAGAGATTTAATTTAAAATAAATTAAATATTACGATTATATATAAAAACATATATTAGAACCACGAAACGTTTTTTATTCTTAACGGTTATGAAAACTATTATTTAATCGAATTCGAAAGTTATGACAAATTTAACGATATTATTATACTTTATATATTTACCGATTTTTTTTATCGGCTTTAATCTTTTAACGTAATTTATTTCTCCGTATTAAAATACGCTTATTTATTATATATCGAAACTTTTATATAATATTACGTTATTTATATTACTAAAAACGATTTGATCGCCGGTTTTTATAACGTATTTAAAGCTATCATAACGACCGATAATATTCAATCCGGATTTATAAAAACGGGATTTAGTTTACTCGATATTAATCGTATCTTGTTCGAACTAAAAGTTGTAATTATATCTATATCGACTGTTCTTCCCTTTCTTTTTTTCGTTCTTTCCTTATTTATAAAAACATTTAAAAATATTATTAAAACGATGTAATAAAAACGTTATTGATAAGAAAAAAATTTAAAAATTATTAAGGTAGTTCGCCGACAAAGATAATTAAATCGGTTGATTTTTTAAAAAAAAATTAATACTTTTACACGAAAACGCGATTTTTCGAGAAATAAAAGAGTTATTTTTATAAAACGAACTAAGTTTTTAAAAGAAGAATACTTATTAAAAAAAAATAAAGGTTTTTATAATTAAAAAAAGCTAGTAATAAACAATTATTATTAAAAAAAAATGAAAATAATCGTTATTAAAAAGTTTAAACGAAAGAATGGACATATAATATTTACGGTAAACCCGGATATAATACGCGTATTTATAAGAAAACTATAAAAACGCTTAATAATAAAAAGTCCGATTAATTGATGTTAATTTATTATTACAAAATACGAAAAACTATTCGCTTCGCTTATACGTTCGATTCCCTGTTATAGTATATTATTTATTTCCTAACTTTTTAAATTCCGTTAATAAATTATTATTTATCTACCGCAATTATGCTTTAAAATTTATAATAATACGCTGTATTTTTCTGGTATAACTGTTACTTATTATATATATATATTTTAAGTAATAAGGCTTTTGTTATATTTTCATACCCATATTTATTAATGCTATTAATCGATAATTAAATTATATTGTTTTAGTTATAATAATCCGAGAATTATATATACGTTTTTATTAAACTAATATCGAAATTAATAAATTTCTTTTTCAATAAAAGTTTTAAAATAATTAATTTCACATTTAGTTTATCCGCTATTATAATTAAATATTTAACTTTTAAAATGTTGGATTTCGGAAAACCTTTTTTTATTTCGTAATAATAATCGTAACTGGTTTAGTATTGCCGGAATAATATAATTGTCTTATATAACTTTATAATTTGTTGTTGCGATATATAAAGGTTTTTTAATGTATTATTATTTACCTTTATTTCTTATGCTAATTTGAAACTTTTTTATAAAGAACATTAATGCCTTAAATTATTTTCGAATTTTATAACTCGTTTTAAAAAATATTCCTTTAGTTTTTATAACTGCTATAAGTATTTATCTTATCAACGTAACGTCATTTCCCAATAGGGGATTGACTTAAGAAAGGTTTTTTTAATAATAAATTTTAATATTAAAACTTCTTTTTTTAGGAAAATAATAATTAATTTTTTCAAATAACGTATCGTTTTATTAAATTTTCAATAAACGTTATTGAATTTACAAATCCGTAATTATTTTCTAATAATATTCTTTTTATTATATTATAAATTAAATGTTTTTGCGTTAAATAATTATATTAATCGTAATAATAAAAAGAGTTCTTTATAAGGTAATTCTTTTTCTAACTAACTTTTAAATGTTATTAATTCGTTAGTGTATTTTATATCGCTATTTTTCGTAAATATCGGTATTTTCTTTAACTTTGCGGATTATTATTTATTCAGTTATTTAAATTAATAGTTTATCGTTCTATTTATATAATTCGTAATATAATATATTCTTTATAATTTTCGTACGTTCCGTATTAAGATTATTTTTAATTAATCCCGTAAAGCGTTTCATATCGATTAAGTTCTTTTAGGTATAAATCTTCGTTTTATTTTCGATATTTCTTTTATTTAAGCCTCCAATACCGCCTAATTATTTTTTTGCTGTTGTTTTTATTTTATACGAAAAGGTACTTTATATTTTTCCAGTTCTTTTTAACTTTTATACTTTTAACGTTATTCGATAAACGTTAATTTAGTAAAAATAATCTTTTTAATATTTATCGTACCTTTAATAAAGGGTATTAAGTACGAATTATATTAATTGTCTTTTTATTGCTGGTCTTTTTTTAGTACTGGCTTTTGAAAACTGAAATTTATCGTTTTAGTCATTTTTAATTTCTATATTATCGTATAATATATCCTTATTTTCCGTAACTGTAATAGGTAATTAAGCCTTTTATTAATTAACCAGTTCCCAGCTTTATAAGTTCTCGGTACGTTCCGTATAAGGTTGAAAATAAATCGTGTTTCTTTTTTTAATTCATTTTAAAAAATTTTAACTTTAAAATAAAATAATCTTTTTTTATCGTTTTTTAAACTATTAGTTATTAATTTTCACGGCTTCGACGATATATTTTTTAAAGTTCAATATCCGGTTAACTTTGATTAGTTTATTTTTTAGAGCTTTTTTTAATTTTCTATTAAATATATCGATTATTATATTATTTTTATAGTTTTTATATTCGGCCTTAATAATTAAGCTTTTAAATATTCTAATATATTTTACCGTTGATTATTCTTATTATAATTAAAATTTTATTAAATTGCGGTTCGTTTTACATTTAAATTAGTAAAATTAATTTAAAACTTATTTTCGAAATCTATATATTATTCGAAAAAAGTTTTAATGATTTTTTTTTAAATATTTAAACCATTAAATAATTTCGTTTATAAAGTTCTAACTTATTTATTACGTTTTTATCAAAATAACTTATTACTGTAACGCTTTAATTTAATGAATTATTTAATTTTAAAAATCGAAGGTACACCTTAACTTTAATAAAAATATTGAAATATTTTTTAAGCGTAAAGTTCGGGTTTTTAATTTTAACCTTAATAATTATTATAATTATTATTTCTGATTTAAATTTATTTTCAGATCGGTTAATCTCTACTTTAAATCATTATATAACAATATTTTAACTATTTATTAATATAATAATAATAACAAATATTATTTAAAATTTAACGGCATTATTAAATAAAAGTTTATAACCTATAAAGAATATAAGTTTAATTAATCATTAAATTTAATTATATAATTTATAATTGAAATAAGATTATAAAAAAGTAAATAATAAATACAATAACTACGTTGAATAATAATAAATCTTTATAAATAATTTAAATAATTAAATTATTTTATAAATTCATATTATTTAAGTTATGCTAATAATAAACGTATATATTTTTATTTTAGTTCGAAACGTTTAAATTAGTTCCATTTCTTCATAATAATTAAGTTTTGTCGAACCTGTTAAGTTACTTTCTTTATTCGATTAACTTAAAGTACTAATCTCCCCTTTTTTATCGAGTTCTTTCGAGCCGGTTACGTAAGTTAAGACTTTTTATCGGAGATGTCCTATACGTCTTCCGACCGGCTGGCGAAAGGTCAAGTCCTTTGGTCATAACACGAATGCGTGGTTGTCGATAAGCTTCGACTCTGATAAATCTTATCTCCGCTAGCTGGTTCGGCAGGGTTAGATAATATAACTTCAAAGATGTTAAACTTTCAGCGGTAAACCTTAAATATAAGTCTTAAAAACAATATTAACTTCATAATAATTTACCTTTTTTTAAGAATATATAATAATAAAAATAATAAAAATAAATATACTATAAAATTTTCGATTAAGTTAATTTAGTTATAAAATTGAAATTCTTTTTTATAATATTATTTAATTACGATTTTAAAACTGTAAATAAACTCGGAAAAGTTTAAATTATAAATTATTAATAAAAGTATATTCTTCCTAAATAAAACATAGCTATATAAACAAAGTTAAATAAAATAATATATTATTAGTTTAATTTTTAAACTTTATTAAACTTATTTCTTTTCTAGCTTTTATTTACATCGATTTGTATCGAAATTCTAGACTGTTTTTGCAATTCGGAGCAACCGAATAAATTATCGCTTATAGTTTTCTATATATCGTCTTAAAATTTAAATTTCGAAGTTTTTATGTTATAACCCAAGGACTTAGCCCATTGCCAGACGGTCGGAGGATGTATAAACATTTCCGATAAAGGGTCTTGGCTTACGTAATCGGCTCGATGGGTTTAATAAAGAAAATGGGGCTTGGCGCTTCGAGCCAGTCGAGCAAGGAAAGTGATTCGACGGGCTCGACAGGCTTAACGAGATTTAACCATTATGGATAAATCGAGCTAGTTCGAATATATCAAGCTAAGATAAATATATATAGGTTTATTATTTCCATAATTTAAATAATACCAGTTTATAATATAATTTGGTTATTTAAATTATTCACGGTTATTTATTATTATTAAACGTTTTTATTATTTTATTACTTAAATTTTTACGATATTATTATTAATATAAATTATACGATTAAATTTAGTAATTAATTAAATTTATAACCGTTATACGTTATAAATTTTTATTTAATAATACCGTTAAATTTTGAACAATATTTTATATTATTATTATATCGATTAATACTGTAAATAACGTTATTTAATAATTTTAAATAAAAATTACCTAATTTAAAAATAAAATTAAAAAGTTCAAAAATTAACCTAAAGCCGAAATACCGACCATAATAATTACCAAACTTAAAATTAAAAAGCTTAAACTTTATAAAAAAAAAACGTTTAAATATTTCTTACCCAAGCCAAAATATACTTCCGATTCCTAAAATTAAAGGACCTACCGAATTAAATCTTCGTTATAGCAACCTGCCTTATTAAAAACGCTATAAACTAATTCGAGCTTATTATACAAAATTACCTATAAATTAAAAAAATCCGATAAAAAAGTTTTTATTAATAAAGTTTTCGAATATTATATTAATTTCGAAAATAAAATCCGAAATAATTTTGTTAATCCGGATATAAAACAAAACGTAATTTAAAAACTTTTTTAATTTTAAAAAAAATTTAACGTTTAAATATACCGTAACGTTTAAAAGTTTAACCGTTAAAGCCGGATACAAAAACGATAAAAACGATATTATAATCGATATATTTTATAAAGAATTAAAGAAATATGTTAAAAATAAATTAATTAAAAAAGCGGATTAGAATCCTTAATAAATATATTACCGAAACCGTGAAAATCGATAAT
>QJOA01000940.1:0-19504 GCA_004155915.1 Monosporascus sp. CRB-9-2
TATTAATAATAATATCGTAAAAATTTAAATAATAAAAAAATAATTACGTTTAATAATAATAAATAACCGTAAATAATTTAAGTAATTAATTATTATTATAAATTAATATTATTTAAATTATGGAAATAATAAATGTATATATATTTATTTTAGCTCGATATATTCGAACTGATTCGATCCATCCATAATAATTAAATCTTATTAAGCCCGTCGAGCCTGTCGAATTACTTCCCCAGTTCGACTAGCTCGAAACGCTAAGCCCTATTTTCTCCATTAAACCTATCGAGCCGGTTACGTAAGCCAAGACCCTTTACCGGAGATATCCATATATCCTCCGACCGTCTGGTAACGGGCCAAGTCCTTGGGTCATAACAGCAGGTAACTAATTTATGTGGCAGCTGTCAGCCCCATATGACGGTTGCCAACCTCACGGTTTGATCCTGGTGGCTGCCGTCATATTAAAATACGGCAAAATAAATATTTTCGAAATAATTAACGATATTTTTTTATCGATAATATAATTAACCGAAAGAATTTTTAAATTTACGTAATACGTTTATTCGGTAATATTATCGGATAACGCGTTAATAAATAACATATCATAATTACTTTTATAATAAAAACGGAATTATTAATATTTATTTAAGTTACGAAAAAGATTATATATATATTACGATTAATTAAAAAATTCGAAATTCGATTTAATATTTCGATTATTAATATTTAATATAATAATAAATAAATTATTAAATTTATTTATATAAATATTATCCAGCTTTAAATAAAATTAAAATAAATAAATATTTATAATTATTATTTATAACAAAAAATAATTCGAAAGAAAATTAAAATAATATATATTTTTATAAATAATATAATTATAAATAAGTTAATAAAAAATTTTATTATGTTTTCGGGATAATTTATTTAATAATTAGGATTAACGGATATTAAAAAAAATATATAAAAATATCGGATTCGAAAATTATATAATAAGGATTTACAAAAATTTAAAAATAATTTTAATTAATCGATATTCTATATTTAAAGCCTGCTATTAAAAAAGTAGCCACTAAAGGGGTATATTAAATAACTGTTAATATTATAGGTTTTAAAATAAAACGTTACGGAGATTACCTATGGCTTAGGTGGGGACTACATAAGCTATATCTACAAGTAATAAGCCCCGACCGACACGGTTCAAAGACTTCACGATCAATACAACAACAACAACTGTTTTGACCCCAATACTGAATACACGCTTATGTCTGACAATAACTTAAAGATTGTTCGAATAAACCTTTTATTTATCACGTTGTTAATCTTTTTTAACGTACGAAATTAAATAACGAAATTTATATCGTTAAAATCGTTAAATTTAAAGATTAAAATAATATGCTTCTTTTTTAAAAAGACGTTATTTAATATATATAAATAAAGGTAAAGAAGGAATTAGTGCTTAGGGTATATCGAATTTTCGGTGGGGCGTTGAGGAGGTGGTGCGTTGATGAGGTGTCCGACTTAACTCGTGGATTAATATCCTGCTGGCAGGTATTGACGGGCAACATGTTAAGGTGGCTATTCTAATTTAGCGTCTATTCATAGCTACTCGTCATTAACGCATTTACCTAAAACGCTCAACGCGGCCTTGTTAAGAAAATTACCGAAGCAACGTGGTATAACCATGAGGTTTATTCTGCTGAACAAGGTAACCAATAATTTACTGTAGCTCAACCCTCTAATTCAACCACCTATCTCAAATACTGATCGTCATAACATCAATCTACCAGGTACTTTTGCAAGAAATTTACGAACTTGCCAGCCTGTATTACCGTCCTCACCCTTCAACAATCCATCGATTCCCTTAAGGAAGCCCTGTAGCACAAATGCCGCCACCATCCAGACAGCAGCTTTAAGTTGCTCAGTTTCAGTCACTAGAGCAAAGAAATAATCGTGAAATGATAAGGGAAGGCCACATTGAGGAGGTGAGTGTGAGGAAGCAACAGAGAATGAGGAAGATTCCCAAGGCGAATGAGTACGCCTTCTCATCTCCGGTATAGGCTTCTCAGATGTCTAGGCCAGGAACGAGGGACATCACGAACGCGAGCCAGATTGCGCCATACGAACAATGAACCTGTTGGCTTTGATTAGGTACCGGTACCACCCCAAGCGAGAGTGAGAGGCGTTACGTGCCGTGGTGCCGAAAGTGTTGCCACTGCTAAACTCCATCGCGCCAGTAACAAATTGGGCGCCACCATCGAAGATGGCCAGACCAAACTCACCATGCGCAGCATGAATCTTAAAACCACGTGTTAGTCAGTCTTCTAAGCAAGGAATTTTTTCTACGGTCCGGCCAGTTAATTGTCTTGCTCACATATGTCGCCATAGATACGGACTTGTTCGTGTAAGGAATAGGATATGCTAAGCAATGCATGTAATGAACAGGTTGTTATATTGACGCTTGACATTCCGGGACTAATATCTTTCAACTTTCAAATTACTGATATATGTTGGTAACCTTTTCACACCATTCACAAAAAGTCCCGGATAACCCAGTCCCGCCTTGCTCATTCGGCTTCATCCCGACAGCGATGTGCTCTGGTACCACACCCAACCGACCCCATGGGATAACGTACCGACCGCTGTCCTCCTGTTTCATCTCCAGAGAGAAGCCCGTGAAAAGCTCTGTGTAAGCACCATATACTGGACCCTTAAATACAGCGCCCTGAAGGCCGTTAGTAGGCGATATACCCTCGAACTGTGGTCTTAGCTTACCATTAGCCCGCGTACTGGTGCAGGCATATGCCTCTGCAATTCCGTCTTCAACATACCTGGATGTAAGGACTGATTTACTTTAGCATTGCACCCAACCTTCTTTCGGGATGGAACCTACCATCGAGATGATGCCTGTCTTTTTTAGCTGCTTGGCATATTCGTGCGCGAGGAAGATGACCCCGGCTTTCGACTGCATATAGTTCGCGAATGAATCCGATAGCAGTGACGGCTGACCGGCCGCGGTATCCCAGACGATGCCACCCTTCGGCGTGCCGAGGGCCATGATCGATGCCACCCATACGATCCGTGTACTGCCACTGGAAGAGTGCTTTGCTGTGTGTAGGAGGACCGGCTCCAGGAGTTTGGTAAGAAGAAATGGTCCAAGGGCGTTGGTTGCCATTTGAAGCTCGTGGCCCTAGACTGGTAAATTCGGGCTCAAAATTTTGAGGATTTACTTGACTCACCTGGGCCGACTTGCTCTCGACGGGTGTGGCCATGACACCGGCATTGTGAAACAAGACGTCTAGCCGTTCATCCTTCGCCATGAATTTTGCAACTGCTGGCTTGATCGTCGTTAGGTCGGAGAGATCAAGGGCCATAGCCTCCAGTCTCCCCTTGCTGTTTTGGCATTTCTCTTGGATCGTCTTAATCGCGCTGGTGATTCTGTCCTCCGACCTCGCTGCGATGTATACCGTGGCATTCTTCTGATACAGTATCCGAGCTAATTCAAATCCGATACCAGAGGCACCCCCTGTCACGATGTGAACCTTGCCGGTTTGGTCGGGAACATCTTTATCGGTAAATTTAGGGCAGGGTGGAAACATTTGGCTTGCTGTCGACATTCTGACTGTAAAGGTCTAAAAGGGGGTTAATACGATAACGGCAAGGTCGAAAGCTGTTGAACTTATGAAGTGGTCCCCGATGAAGTGAACACCGTTGAACTATTATCTGAAGTTTTAGAGAACCAGAAAGACTGATGCTGTCTTCGGCGATCTCCTTTTATATTCACGGTCGTAGTCACTCTTCCCGAGTTTTCGGAACCGATCAGAAGCTCTCCGATGTCTCCACCAATCCCTTTCACACTCTTCTTCCCAACACATTGTGTCGATTACTAACGATTCCAGGATATCTAGGCCATGATACGCTTGCCAGATGATGCTAGCTCTCCGAAAGATGTCCGGTCCCGAAACTGCCTTCAAACTACTTTGACCTACACCCGATGGATTCTTTGGAGCCGCCTCGGCCTTGACGATCCCGGGATGTGGGTCTCGGATTTGGGGACATCGTGGGTGTGAATTAAAGCCGACCGCTAATG
Organism: Monosporascus sp. CRB-9-2; assembly: GCA_004155915.1. NCBI lineage: Eukaryota > Fungi > Ascomycota > Sordariomycetes > Xylariales > Monosporascus > Monosporascus sp. CRB-9-2. The sequence continues at coordinate 4,091 of QJOA01000940.1, forward strand.
ATCCAAAGTGGATCCGTGCGGATGTAGACTCATGAAGGAGCACTTCGCAAGGGACTCGGTCGTCCGAAGGGCCGGGGCGATATACGACTGTCAGATCAGCCCCTGCCCCAATAGGCAGCCCATCCATCAGAACCCCACGTATTCTTCATACTGTAGTTGGTAAAGTCCCTCTGGTGAAGTACTCGGTAGCAATGTTCGACACATTTTCCTTGGAGTTTGATAGCTTCGATGAATTATGCACCATTCATGTGTGGATTGCCTATATACAGAGAAGTTCCATCCACTCTCCGACTCCGTGTAGTAGCGCGGTGGGTAGTAGTGTACAGCGCATGCATATGTTGACTGCACACTGAAAGGTCAGAGCGAAGCCTGTAAGTCCTCAGAATGCTCCAATGATTGACAGCTTTTGCTGTAGCCCTTCAGCAGCTGTTACGGCCGTCGCCGGTGAAGTTCCCAGGCTGGTAAGCTCCCTCCGCGTCATTCAAACATTCAGCTGCAACTCGATTAGCCACGCCTTCCTACACCTATTCAGCGGTCAATAAACCGAGACGTATACTTACCGACAGTGACGAGCCGCAGGTTGTTCTGCTTGGCCCAGTTAATCAACCAGGGCACAAGGACGCTGACGGTGGAGTCGTAGGTCTCGTGCATGAGCGGGATGTGACCGTTGCCGCCGGCGCCGGCTTGGATGAACCTCTGCTGGGACTGCTGAGGGGACTGGTTGTTCCAGTCGCCGGAGTCGATGTCGTTGGTCACGACGACATAGTTCATCTGCCGCGCAACGTTCATGACCGAGCCGTAGGTCTCGAGGTACGGGGGGCGCAGGTAGGCCGGCTTCTTGCCGAAGATGTTTACGTAGGCGTCCTCGAGCCTCGTGAGCTCGGTCTGCAGCTGCGAAGCGCCCAGGTTGCCGACGTGCGGGTGGGTCCTGTCATGGCGGATCAGTAACCTCTCCAGGTCATTGCCTGAGGCAAGGGCTCACTATACCATGTGTGCGAGGCGATCTGGTGGCCCGAGTCGTACGCATTCTTGACCGCTGTTCTCTGGTTGTAGATGCACCCTGATCTAGTTAGCCCAGGTTCCCTTACACAACTTGGACTTTCTGACCGTAGAGTGTTCCGGTGAAGAAGAATGTCCCTTTGGCACCTGCGGCGTTGAGGGTATCAACGAGCTTCTGAGTGTATTGGTACGGCCCGTCGTCGAAAGCAAGGGCGAGGACTCCGGGCTTCGTGCATTTGGTGATCACGGTGCCAAGCGGGTGGTCACGTCTAATAAGATCGATAGGAGACGGGATCGCTGCGGCGGAGGCGCCAAGCGCGCAACTCAGCACTGCAACTACAGAATTGACAAGCATTTTAGAGCACCAGGTAGAGTCTTCTTGACTCAAAGTTGGTCGGACAAGATCGACTCCAGTTATCCGGGAAGCGTGGCCGGTGGTATATATAAGCCGGCTACTTGAACGCCAAGCAAGACATCCGGGGCAAGAGAATACGCCTTACTATCATGGGCATAATGACAGTATGATACCAAGTATCCGGCTGGCGTCGAGACTTCCCGCTGGAGGGCATCACCGGCAATTCTGTCCAAGTATTAGAGTGTATTTTCGCACAAGGAGTTGGGGCTCAGATCAAAGCGCCACAAACCCCTTTCCCAGGTCTAGTATGTGGGGATTAAGGTTTGGGATTGTCCACTTAGATCTCAGCTTGTATTTAGCCGGGTGTTGATCATGCGGCGAGCTGCAGGTCTGCCCGCCAGTGAAAAGATTAGCCTTAGCCTTATTAGGAACGGAAGGAAACGGAGGCGTCACTCGACGACAGAGACAGAGTCACCCCGCTGGCCCGATCGTCCAGGTAACGCCTAGCTAACATCCGAGCAGGACTTCGAATGAGCCCCCCACAAAACGGCAAAAGCGACGCTTCTGGGCCGAGGGATCACGCATATCGACCATAAGCCTCAACTTGTTTCTTTTTGGGTGGTTGGCACTCAAAGAATGTCGATAATCCCTTTGGGAGAACTATTTCAGCAAGCATGTGTCCGCTTGCCGGCGCTTCTAGGTATTCATAATCATGCTCCTCACTTTCAGCTAACACCTCTCGCGCCAGCAAGGGTCCAACGGCACGGTAGCTGCCCACCGGTCGAGCTCTCCATTATTGATATGTGCAAGGTCGAGTAGACTTAAACATTGCTGCCACACGTTGGATTCATCCTGCAGGCGTATCTCGGGTGTAAGAAAAGCACAGAAGCAACATGGTTGATCCGCGCTCTCAACAAATAGGTCCGAGTAAGAGATCACCTTGTTCCCTTTTGACATCTTCTGAAATAGATCTCCGGGTCATGTTCGCGTCGAAATGGGTCCTGTTATTGTTGTACTTCCTGAGACCCTAAGAGATACGGTGTGGGCGCATGTCTAAAAGGTCTCAGCAGGTACTATAAACAGAAACATACCACTTTTGTAGTTCGAATCGGTCACAGGGCTTGCGGAAGAACATAGTGTCAAGAATACACTGACTGAATTTCGGATGATTATAACCTAGCTTTTAGAAACGTCCATTGGATGCTGACTATGGCGCCAAGAATCCGGTTGTAAAACTCGGGAACTACTCTCGTGGAAAAGGTGCTTATCGCAACATTGTTTTTTGTCTTCCTGGTCCGTCAGGGAGGGTGTTTGCCAAGTGACGAGCGGGAGGTAGTTGCTAGGCGTCCTCTTCGTAGGGATTAAAGCTTTCATGTGTGATAGCACATGGAAGACCTCTCTTATTGTGCAGGGAAAAGCAGAAGGTTGGATGATTTGAGCGAAGGAGCGCTGCGTTTTTCGGATCATTTGGCAGTTATTGCTGCGACACCCAGGGCATAAACTGTTGAAACTGATAGGAATTCTCGGTTATTTGGCTTCAATTTATATTTGTTTAAAGAAATATGTATCGCGACGGATTCTTGCATGGATGCCAGAACATCCGCATCCTGGGGGCTTAGCTTAGTGCCTCTATTGTTGCCGTACCGATCTTTCGACTGGATCCTTGTGAAAGCCGTCGATGGACGGACACGTTCCGTTGTCTTCGTGAGTTTTTTTGACAGTAGTGATAAGATTCTAGGTAGTCTCGGAGGCCTTGAGGCGATGTGAACCTAGCCAAAAAGTCAATGTAGACGATGTTTAGACGTGATATTAAATATGTCCTTCATAGCGAGCGGTTCGATACGAGCACATCCATAGGGAAAGAAATCGAAAGCATCAACGAGATCTAGGGGGAAAATGGAATTCAGCAGGAACTTTCCAGAATATGACAACCAAATGGAGGTATGAGCTGGCATTAGAACGAAACTGAGCACGTTGCGACAGGAGTGTTGGCGTCCTTGGTAAAGAGGCATTGGGATTGGAGATCGCCTCAACCGATAAGAGCACTATGCAGAGTAGATTGGTGAGGATTTCTACCCGTAATTATAGAAACTCTGTAGGGAGAATGTAGAGACGTGTCGGTATTCATAATACAAGATAGCCTGGTTTATCCTCAGAAGCCCCGGAATATACGACAAGAAGTCTGAACGATAAGCAAATGATCCAAAAAATTAAAAATTAAAAAAAATTAAAATTAAAAATTAAAAAAATTAAAATTTAAAATTTAAAAAACAAAAAAATTTAAAAATAAATTAAAAATAAAAAGAGGTAAATTCAGAGGCTCGAATGGACGACCTATAAAACTTTGCAAAAATAACAGAGAGTAGCTGGGCTGCCACTGGGACTCACGCACAACAGTCTCCTTGTTTATTTTAACCACTCTGCCAATTGCTCAAGTGTTTTTCTTGCAGGTCGATTCACTTTTTGGACATATATTGCTGAAAGACTCGATGTGAAATAGGTGCCTTAGGTTTGCCCTAGACACCTGAGTTCAGCGTGAAAGCTGCATGGCTTACGAATACCTCCAAGCCCTGAGGGATAAGGAAATGTGCAAATACACTAGGGGATATTCATGGTCAGGGACATTTGATCTTCGAATTATGCAGTGCTAACTTCTCCCTGTATTGACACATGTTGTGCAGAATTGTACTTCCTACCATACCTCTAAATCGACCACTCAACCACCTCCATTCATCATAACCTCGCATGCTATTCGAATGTACTGTTAAATGCTCCAAGTAAACAATTACAATACACCCAGGCGCCACTTATCAAGGTCAACACAGTACCAAGTACCCGAGCAACAAATCTTACAGGATGAGCTCCATTAACGAAGTTTGCGTATTGCAATCTCGGGAAGGCAAGCTACCGTCCACGGGCCCGAACTCGGTGAGTAATAACTCTAGAACGCACTTTAGCTCACAATCTCTTAATCACCTGGTATCGCCACGAAACCCTAGGATATGATGCCGCTACGTCGGAACAAACAGCAGTATTAACGAACGTCCCATGTCACCTATATAATCACCTAAAATCTTGTCGGATATAGTGGAGTAAGGTCGGAGGGAATCGGACCGTCTATCGCGCTAATAAGTGGAGGAAACAAGGGTAACAGCTAATTTGTATAAGGGATTAATTCCCTAAAACCCTGAAAAAAACAGTTAGCTGTTATTATTATCAACATTAATATACGAATAAAGCTGTAACGAAAATATTTATATTTCGTAATCTCAGGCTATTTAACAGTTATAAGCTCGGATTACGAAATTTTCTAAATTTATTATATTTGCCCTTAAAAACTCCTTTTGTTATTAATAAATTAAATACCAAATAATTAATTAAAACGGATTACGATAAGTAATAACCAAAAAACGGTTATAAAAATAAAGTTAGAAAAATTAAGCAAATAAAATACGTAATAAAATTTTTTCTTAATCGTACGCCTGAAAATATCGTTAGGTTATTCGATCCCGAATCGAAAAAAACGTTACTATCTAAGCCCAATTACCATTCGCTTAAAAACGTTAATAAAAATGCAAATTTACCAGCTAATCTCGAAAAAAACGAAATAACGAAATATAAAAATCTTTTTTAAATATACCAATTCGAAAAACAATATTATAATTCTTAATAAAAAAGCTTCGTCGTCGTAAAATTGATAATATATAATTCCGTCGGAAAATCGTATTTACCTTATTTAAAAACTAACAAACCGATACGCGAATAAATTAATAACTTGAAATAACATGCCGGCGTAAACCTAAACGAAACGGTAAAACTTACGAAAATCAAATATCGGAAAATTTAAAAAAAAGAAAAATATATTAATTTAAAAAAACTTTTATAAATAACTTAAAAAATAAAATATAACTATAACGAACGCTATAAAAAATAATTTTTTTAAATTAATTGGTTTATAATAAATAAATAACTTTATAAACATAATAACGTTATTAAAAACGTAATACGTAAACTAATTACGGCTAATTATATTTAAAAATGAAATTGATAAATTATTTTATAAAACTATTAATAAAAAAACGCGTACGTTAATAAAGATACCCTTACGGCAAAAAGTAACAAAATTACTTATTAAAATTACGAAAAAAAATGCTTACGTTATAATCTTCGGGAATAAAGCTTTATTGCAAAAAATAATTAACCTATTAATAAAGCTTCGTTTTCGGAAATATCTCGCAAACGGGTAGAAACCAACTCTAAAATTAAAAGTTACAACCTTGTGTCAGATATAAGCGTGTATTCAGTATTGGGGTCAAAACAATTGTTGTTATATTGATCATCGAGTCCTTGGACCGTATCGGTCGGGGCTTATTACTTGTAGATATGGCTTGTGTAATCCCCATCTAAGCCACAGGTAATCTCTGTAACGTTCTATCTTAAAACCCTTAATATTAATAGTTATCTGACATACCCCCCCAGGGGCTGCTTTTTTAATAGCAGGTTCTGGATATAGAATATCGATTAATCAAAGTTATTCTCGAATTTTTGCAAATCCTTATCAGACAATTTTCGAACCCGGCGTTTTTATATCCTTTTTTTGATATCCGTTAACTTTAACTATCGAGTAAACTGTTTAAAGAACGTAATAAAAAAAACCTTTGTTAACTTATTTGCAATTATATCGTTCGTAAAAATATATATTATTTTAATCCTTCCTCGAATTATTTTTTGTCGTAATTAATAATTATGGATATTTACATATTTTAATTTCGTTTGAAATTAAGTAATATCTGCGTAAATAAGCCTAATAATTTGCTTGTTATTATATTAAATATTAATAGTTAAGGTATCGAATTAAATTTCGAACTTTTTAATTAATTGCGATACGTATATAACTTTTTTCGCGGCCTAAATAAATGTTAATAATTCCGCTTTTATTATAAAAGTAATTATTATATTTTATTTATTAACGCGTTATCCGATAATGTTACCGAATAAACGTATTACGTAAGTTTAGAAACTTTTTCGGTTAATCGAATTATCGGCAAAAAAAGCGTCGTTAATTATTTCGAAAATATTTATTCCGCCATATTTTAAAACGTAATATTTCGTTTTAAGGAGGTATCGAATAAATCGGTTTATTTCTGTATAATATTCTAGGTTCGGGTTTATGTTAAATCTTGCCAGTTTAAAAATTATAAAGGTTATATCCGGACGAATAATAATTACGGCGTATAATATTAAGCCGATTTTCTTTTAATATATTTTGATAAATTAATTAAACGCGATTTCTTAATTAAAAAATAACTTTTTATTTTTTATAAAAGTATTAGTTTAACCGGAATTTAGTTTTCTTTCGATTAATTTAATTAGTTTGTTAATATATAATAATTATGATAATTATATCCGACGTTTCGATCGGTTTCGGATAACTTTAATTTTTAGGAATTATTGGAATTCGTTTTTTTTAGTAAGTTAATATTTTATTTTAAACTAATTAATTATTACGTTAATTATTTTTTCGTATTCCTTTTTGTAAGCGATAACGATATCGTCGACGTAAAAGAATACGAAAATGTTATTTTGCGCGAAATAATACGGTTTATAAGGAATAAAGGTAAAACTTAATTAAATAAACGTTTTCGATAATTTTTTTTACTAAAGTAAGGAAAATTTTTTTAGTTTATATAAGGCTTTAAGCAGGCGTAAGATAATCCCCGGTTTCCGATATCCTGGTAACATTTTTATATAAATTTCTTTATTTAGTTTTGTATTAACGAAAGTATTAATTACGTTATATTATATTAATTTTAAATCGAATCGCGTAATTATAATAATAAGGGTTTGGAAGGATTTTTTAATAAAAATAAAAGCATAAATATTTTTATACTTTTTATAAACCTGCTAATTATTTCGTATTATTAACCGTATTTTACATTTTAAAAAGTTGCTATATTTATCGAACTTATAAACGTATATTTATATATAGTTAAGTAGTTATTTCCTATTAACCTTTTTGCGGTTGCATTTTATTTACAAACTTATTTGTTTATAATTATTTAAATAATTTTTTTTTGCTTTCCGAAATTTATTCCTTATAAAGTAATTTCGTAACTTTTTATAAGTTTTAAAAGTTAACGGAAGATATTTTCGATAAATCTTTTTTCCTGTTTATAATAAGCGTTTAATTTAATTATATTCGAAGATATTAATTTAAGTTTTTATTTTTATATTATTAAGGTAATAATACGGACGGTTTATTATCCGGGTAATTTATATTTTGCTTACCTATTTTCCGTATCTTAACCTTATTACCGAACTTAGGTATTTTGTATTAAACGTAACCTTTTAGCTTAAGGTACGGCATATAACTTTAGAATTAAAAATTTTATCGATATTTTTACGTTTTTTAAGGACGGCGTTTATAGTTACTTTTTTCTTTAAAACCGCGGTAATTCGAATGGTAACAGTTAATAAGGTAACAGGACGCGGCGGAATAAAATTGGGCGTCGGATAAGAAGCGAAATAAGTATTCGTATAAAGTTGATTAGGTTTATACGAATTAAATTTTTTAAAAGGTTTTTTTGCCTTATTTAAATTTATTACGTTTTTGCTTTTAACGACGTTATCCGAGTTTATTTTTAATAGTTGCGTAATTTTTTTATTTTTTTCGTAAACCGTAGGTCCAGATTTAAAGCGCAAATCTTTTAAATGTTCGATTTTATCAAGTAGGTAACGTAATTCGTTTTCGGTTATCTTAAAAAGGTTATTTTTAAGGTTGTTTAAGTTATTATTAAAAATATTTTTTTTGTTAAAAATAACGTCGCGAATTATTATTATTTTATTCGTTAAGGGATTTTATATGCGGTAAATATTCGATAATTAGTATTTTATAAGGTAATTAATCCAGGCTTTTAGGTCAAGCTTTTACTTTTTATTCTGTTTGTATTATACGTTTTTTGTTAAAGCGTAAATTTTGTAATTATAAATTCGGAAATAACTTAAGTAAGGCTTTTGGTTAATAACTATTATCCTTTTCCTGTATATCTAGTAAATATAAAAGCGTTTATATAACGTTAGCTAGTTAAATATATATTTAGGGATCCGGTTATATAAATAAATTGTAATACGGTAAATCTTTATTTATAAAAAATATAATAACTTTGCCCCTTTTCGTATATAAATTGCTTTTATTTTGATTATACCCCTTAAGCGTTTAGCGCCTTTATTTTATGCCTGTATATTAGGTGCCGAAAGTTTAATTCGAACATTTCTTTTTAAAAATAAATAATTTCGGACTTGGTACTTTTTGCCGTATAATTCGTTATCGCATTTTATAATTTTTGCCTTATAATTATAATTTTCGAATACGGCGAATACCTGGTTTAAGGCTGTTATAATTATTTCGATTGTTCTATCGTTAAAATATCAGTTTTAAATATAGTTTAAAAAATAATTAATTATAAATATAACGTTATTAATATAATCGTTATCTTTTTCCAAGTTTTGAAAGTTAATAATTAATCGCGTTTCTAACTTGGCAGGTAAGCTTTGGCAAGCTTTACGGTTTAAACGTTTTGCTTTTCCGTATCCGTATACATTATATTTAACGGTAATAATTTCGTTTTTTTTCCGGCGTTTTTGGCCAAGGTCCTTAATTTTTACCTCCCGAAAATGGCCTACGAAATAATTAAAAGCTTTTGAACTTAGGTAAGCAAGTTTTAAGTATTATCGTTAAGTATCAGCAATATTCGGAAATCGTTTTATTTATAAGTTAAATTTTTTCCGTCGGATAAAAAACGTTTTCCGAATTAATTATAATAATAAATATTTGATTATTATTTGATCGTACTTTTCGGTTAACGTTACGATAATTAAATTATTTTTCTGTCGAAAATAATTATTAATCTTTTTATAATTTTATTAAAAGCTTTACTTTTTTAGTAAACGTAATAATATTAAGTTATAAATAAATCGTTTATAATACGTTATATTATATAAACGCATTAATTAAAAGTTATCTGGATTTTCGAAACGGATATTTATTTTTCCGTATCCGAAAATAAAAATAATTATATTTTTAACGAATATATAATTACTTGGATATATTAATTTAAAATTAAAAAATTTATTAATTTAGTTAAAGATATAAAAGGTAATCTTTAAATCGAAAATAAAAAAGTTTTTTAAAAAATAAGTAACCGTTTTAAAAGTTGCATAAAATATTAAAAATATAACTTTAGTAATATTTATTTTACGTTTTAATTAATCGGATTTTTCGGGTAACGCTTTAAAATTTAATTTTTTAATTTTTTCTGTTAAATTTACGATAAAATTAATACGTTTTTTAATTAATTATATCGAAATTTCGTTAAGTTCTTAATTTTCGGGTATTTTATTTTTAAAAACGAACCAATAAGTTAATAATTTGTAAAAACTTAAATATGCCTAGCAGGTAAGTTCGGTAAAGTTCTCGTCGGTAATAACGCGTTTTTGCTTTAATTCCGCTGGCTTACCGTTTTAACCTTAACTTTAACCTTTATTTTTATTTAATTTTCGGGTTTTTTTTAAAATATTAGTTAATTAATTTTATATTTTAATATTTAATAAACCGTTATTTATTTCGAAGTCCGGATCGTTTATATTTCCGAACGTTATTCTGAAAACGTTTCGAATAATTTACAGATAAGTTTTTTTTAATTATACGGGTATATAAACCTTAAATTACGTTATTATTTTACGGTATTTTAAAATATTAAAATTAATTTATTTTTTATAAATTATTTTAAAACTTATAATCCAGTAATTAAAAACGTCGTTAAAAACGTTTTTTAAATCTTTCGCCAAATTTTGTATATCGTTAATTTCTTTAATACCTTTATTTTATACGTTCGATATAATTATTTCCTATTAAGTTATTTATATTCCGAAATCTTTTAAAAACTTAGTAAATAATTTAATAACTATTCGGTATTTTTTTTTCGTTTCCGGCTTTAATTTTTCTTAATAAATAATACCGGTTTTTTTTAAATCGTTATATTATTCGTTAAAAGTTTTTATTAATTTATAAATCGTAAGTTGGTAATTAAAAAATATTAATAATAAAACCTAATTCGTTAATTCCTTAATATTTTTTCGGTAATTTTTATATTTTTTATCTTCGTATACGTATATAACTTAATCCGTATTATAATTAAGTTTGCCCTTAATAATTATCTTTATTACGGAACAAAATTTTCCGTTAATATTTACTTATTTAATAAAGTTTAATATAACGGTTATACTGTTGGCGGTAATCTCGGTCGAAATATTTCAAATAATTTGCGGATTAGCTTTTTTCGGGTAATTTTCGAACTTTGGCTTTGTAGGTTAAATAGGCCATAATAATTTCTGATCCGGATCTATATAATCCCACAGATTTAAAGCTATTATTTTGGTTTGGAATTCGTTATCTCACTGCTCCCAGTATTTAGGAGCTGAATAGATCGTCTTTTCTTTAATGGCTTTAGTTATTATAATTAAAGGTCGTTTGCCGTTATAATTATAATATCGATATCAAATAAGACTAAGACTTTTAATTGTTAGACATAAGCATATATTTAGTATTGGGATTAAAACAGTTATTGTTATATTAATCATCGAATCCTTGGACCGTATCGGTCGGGGCTTATTACTTGTAAATATGGCTTGTATAGTCCCCATCTAAGCCACAGGTAATCTCCGTGGCGTTCTATCTTAGAACCCCTAATATCAATAGTTATCTAACACCTTGAAAAAAAAAGGTAACCGAACGCATGAAAACGATAAATATAATATATTAACCTATAAATATATAATTAATATTTTTTTTAAAACAAAATCCTTAAAAAAAACAAAAAAATGTTCGATAAAAAAAATTACCTTTAACGTTAAATTGCGTAAAAATTTTAAAGCGATCAGGAAAAAAACCTTTGAAAATTTCGAATTTATAATAAATTAAAAGTAATAACGATTAACGGATAAAAAAAAATTTAAAAGGTTTTATAAATAACATACTTTATGAAATATTTAACGTATTAAATAAATATTTACTAAAAACTTATATAATCTTAAATTTAAAAATTTTATTTACATATTTCATTGTTTAATTTAATTTAAAAATTTCATAAAAATATCGAAAAAATATTTTATCTTAACAAGCAATACTAAAATAACAATTTTAAAATATAAGAATATTATAATATATATAAAAAACTTACGTAAAAAAAAAGGGCTTAATATTAAAAGAAATAGCCTACTATTAAGGCTTTTATTACAACATCGTTTCGTATAAGCTTTTTAAATAAAAAGGTTATTACTAAAATACTTTTAATAATAACGTAAAATATTAAAACGATTAAGAAAAATTATATATCCTAAAAAAAGAAAATTTATATAAAGGCCGCTTTCTCGGTAATTAAAAAATAAGTAAAATAGCAAGATAAATAAAGACTTAAACCCCAAAATCGGAGGTACTATAGCATTTAAAAATAAATTACTACGGGCTAAAACCCTTAAAACATTTACCTAATCACTACCGCGAAACGTTATTAAAAGGCCTTAAAATAACGAAATACCCAGCATATACCTTAACGAAAATAAAAAAAAATCCCCTTACGGAAAAAGCTAAATTTTAAAGCAATAACGCCTTTCTTAAAAATACGCTGAAATTAATAAAACCTTTCGGGAAAAGCTCGTAAATATAAACAGGTACTAACGATTTCTTATAAAACTTCACACTAAATAACAATATATTTTTACGCAACGGCAAAAAAAATAAAATAAAAAAAAAATTTACGTATCTTAAAAATTTATATAAATTAAATCAAAAATTACTTTAAGTTCCGTATAAAATTTATACAAAAAAACATAAAATTCGCTTATAAATCGTTTATAAAAAGGCTACGTTTATAAAGAATTCTCGTTAAATCTTTTACTTTATATACACGCGCTTAAAATAAAAACGCAAAACGCTCAAAAAATATAATAATAAAAAAACCATAAGCCATAAAAATTAAATCGAAACTACCGCATAACTTATAAAAAAAGCCCGTTAACTACGTTACTTATCTTCATAACAAAACCCCAACAGCTACCCTTAAATAAAAAACGAGATATAAAATTATATATACTCACCTAATTAAAAAAATAAAATATTAGGTCTTAAAATACCTTAATTAACCCATTTCAAGCCTACGGTTGCAAATATTACGCATTAAAGCTTAACCCGAATCACAAGCTTAACAAACTATAAAAACTAAACCTTAAAATATATATCAAATACCTCGTAAAATATAACTCCACAAATATATATAAGGTATAAATATTAAAGCTCGGAAAGATAATTGCAACAAAAAACGTAATCTTTAACAAAACAGAATCCTTTAGCAAAAAAAATACGTTAAAACGCTCGGAAAAAATAATCAAACCCTTTAAAAACCTAATCGCAAAAATATAATTACTTAAAAAACTAACGGTTAACGAAATAATCCTTAAAAAAACGATTCAAAAAAAATTAAGGTTAATATCTTTTCGAATAAATAACAATCTAAAAACGAAAACGTTTAAAACGAAATTATTATAAAACACAAAATTAACTTTAAAGATATAAATTAAAATAACTTCTTATATGTTACGGCCAGCGAAGTATAGCATGATAGCTAGTTTATTGGCGCTATGAACGAAGATTCTAAGCTGAAGAAAAGAAGGGAGGAAAGGCAGGGTTGTAAAGTGCGTAAAGATTTACAAATGTCCCCACTTTCTGTGTGGCAGCTGGCTAGTTCGTATGGCAGCTGTTAGCCTTACGTAACGGTTGCCAGCTTCACGGTTTGATCCTAGTGGTTGCCGTCATATTATAGCCATTTTGTAACGGTTATAGGCTTAACCAATTATTAAACCTAGTCGTACGGTTTATGTTGGCAGTAGTATCGTGGGAATCTGAGCAATAAGGGGATAATTACGTTTGGTAATAGTAGATAACCGTAGGTAATTTGGGTAATTAATTATTATTATAAGCTGGTATTATTTAAATTATAAAAATAATAAACGTATATATATTTATTTTGGTTCGATATATTCGAATTAATTTATTTTATTTATAATAATTAAGTTTCGTTAAGCCCGTTAAGCCCGTCGAATTACTTTTTTAATTCGATTAACTTAAAACGTTAAGCTTTATTTTTTTTATTAAATTTATCGAACCGGTTACGTAAGCCAAAACCTTTTACCGGAGATATTTATATATTTTTTAACCGTTTAATAATAAGTTAAGTTTTTAGGTTATAATATAATTTTTTTTTTCAGGATTTTTGCTTTTAAAAATTAATTTATTTATTTAATAAATAATTTTCCTTTTTTTTTATTATTTTGTTTTATAACTTAATTATTATATTTAATCGAATTAAAAAATAACGATTTTGTCGTAAACGTAATAACGTTTTAATTTTGTCGGAATAAATTAACCGTTTTGGTTTTAATATATTTTTTAATTTTTTTTATTTTCGTTATAAATTTAAAAACGAAATTTATAAGGTTTATTTTAGTTCTGGAAAATACTTTTATTATATTAAATATATTAGTTTTTATAATTTTTTTGTTTTTTTCGAATTAAAATATCGGAAATTAATAAATAAAAAAAACCGATTAAAATTTTAAAAACGTTTTACCGAAAAAAAATTATTTAAGGCTTAATAATATTTTAACAAATTATTTAATCGTTTAATTCGGTTTCGGAATTAAAAAAAGTTATTACGACGGCGTAAAATTAAAATATTACGTTAGGGAATTTAAAGTACGGAAGCGATGGAAAAATTTAAACGTTTGGAACGGGAATAAAGGTAATTAAAAATTAAAATAATTATATTTACGTAAATTACTTTTTTTGTTAATTAATTTAATATTAAAAAAACGGATTAAGTACCGTTAAGTAATATAAATTAAAATTTTAATTTTAACGGTTTCGACGTTATTAATAAAAGTTTTTTAAAAGGCGTTAAACGTTTATAAAATTTTTCACAAGTTTTTAAATATTTTCGGAATTTAGGTAATTTTTTTATTTAATTAAATATTAAATAAATCCGTTTTATTTCCGTATATTTAATATTTTTTTTGTTTCGTAAATTAATACGTTTTTTATAATTTTTTTTTTCGTTTTATATTAACTTTAATTATATTTATTATTAATTCGAATAAGGAAATATAACAAATTAAATAAAACTTAATTTTTGATAATAACTTTAATTTATAATTACTTTTTAAAATTTTTTTGGTAATTTTATATGGATTAATATATTTAAAATTAAGTTTTTTATTAAGTTACTTAATTTAAACGTTTTTGGTAATTAAGTAAATTATTTTCCTTTTCGAAAAAGTTAATTTTTTTAATTTTTTTTAATTATAATATTTATTTATTTAATTACGTACGAATTTAAGTTTTATTTTTATTTCGGTATATAATTACTTTAATTATTTTAACGTTAATTAATTTTTCGTATAAATTTTTATAAATTTTTAATATAAAACCAAAATTAATAATTATTAATATCGTTTTAATATTTTCGTAATAATTAATATTATAAGTTAATTATATAATTAATAACTTTTTAATTTAATTATTTTATTCGTAATTAATATAATATCGTATATACGTTTTTAATATTTAATTAATTTTTTCCGTTTATTCGTTTATTTACGGTTTAAATACGTTAAATAATTTATAATTTAATCCGAATTAAATTATTAATTTTTGCCAGAATTTTAAAATAAAAATTATATTTTTATTTAATATAATTTTTGTTAAAAGTTTATAAATATTTAGGATATATCGAAAAAAAATGTATACGAATTATTTTATAGCGATATTTTCGTTACAAAATAAAAAATAAAAAATTTTTATAAATCAATTAATAATTACGAAAATACTATCGTAATATATTTTTATAATTAAATCCTTTAATATAAAAAACTTAATAATAAAATTAAATATAATAAAATTTTATAATTATTTTGCGATTAATAATAATTATAATTTTCCGTAAAGTTTA
>QJOA01000941.1:0-19492 GCA_004155915.1 Monosporascus sp. CRB-9-2
CCTGAGATATTTTCGCTGGGGACCCGGCTTTCCAGGTGAAGAAGGCAGAGGCGCTTGGACCGCTGACCAATTCGAGGGATTTGGGTTCAGCGGTGATCAAGTCGGGTGGCTGAGACTGATGGGAGGCATGAAAGAGGCTGTCCTCGAAATTTACGTAGTGCCGAGTTGTCCCTACATTGAGCGAAAAACTTGGGAAGCCTATAGCCGTGAATTCTGAATGGGCATATGTGGTTGGAGAAAGGGGAAGGGGTAGTGGGGAGAGAAGGGAAGAGCAGACATCACTTGCGCAGTTTAGCCGAACTTCCGCCGAAGTTTCAATGTCGTAGGCGTTGACTTCAGCATCTGGGGGGCTCAACTGTGAAGGTTGGCACGTCATAGATTCTGTACACAGCAATGGACAATTCACAGCAAATCAGTGGTAGTAAAGGCCATTCAAGGAACAAGTCGGGCGCTATATGTGAGTGTATGCTGTCTTCTCTACCTAGGACAATGCCAAGAGATGAGGTAGATGCCCGTAGTGCGACTCGCTCGATGAAATGGACAGAGCAGGCGTAACAGCTCTTTCTGCTGCTCGTCCGTTGGGTCGACTAAAATACAATGCATAATATATGATTAAAGTTTTCGTTCCGATGGAGACCACAGAGGCTATCGCCATGACGATTGCTGACATGTTGCGCTCCATAGCCTCCCGGCCCCGATCGTCAACAAAGGGCCCACTAGATGCAGACGAGTAAGTACTAAGCACCCTTGTTTGCAATTAATTAGTTAGTACTTCACTTACACTCCGTTCCCCAGAGCACCACCGCTATCACCGCAAGTGGCAGCCCGCCTCAGCTCCAGCAGCAGACAGGCAAGCCCACGGCCGAGCTCCTTGTTGCGGCGCTCCCCCGTCGGGTCTCCGGCGCGGCCCTCAACAACCTCGAGCAGCGGCCACGCGGTGACGGCGATGATGACCAAGGACTTCTCGTATCTCCTGAAGCCCGAGATCTACCACCAGCTCTCGCCGCTCGCCGTGCCGACGCCCTTCCGCAACTCGCCCCGGCAGCCCGCGCCCGAGACGCCGATCCCGGAGCTGCTGGCGGGCGGGCACTTCCGCGCGGCGGCCATCGCGGCTGTGCAGGCGCTGACCGGCAGCGGAATTCCTGGCGCCGCAGCCGTCAACCCCGCGGACCATGCACGTATCTTCCAGCTCCTGTACACGCGGCTCGCGTGCCTATGCCTCGCCGACTCGACGGCGCTGGCGGCGCAGGTGAGTACTCGGAAAGCCCTTCGCCTCCTTCCGAAGCCTGTTTCGAGAGCTCCTAGTCTCGGATCGGACCGTCCAATTGCGTACAGAACTCCCGGAAAGATATGGAGAGTTCTCGCGGGGTCCTACCTAAGTCTTTCTCTGGATCTGGCCTTTGCTGACCCCAAAATCGTGATCTAGGAGGCTCGAGCGCTCGAGGACATGGGATCGACGTTCTACTACGCTGATGCGGCAGCCGGCGTGCCGCAGCACCATCTGGCGCCCTGGGAGCTGCGCGTGCTAGGCGTGCGGCTGCAGGCGATCGGGTTCGGAGACCCGCGGCGCGCCGTGACGGGGTACTATGACCTGGCGCGGGAGGCGCGGGTAGGGGCTAGGGAGGCGGCGCGCGCGCACGACCACTCGGCCGCCGAGCTCTGGAAGGCGCGGCTCGCGGATCTCGGCGTCCGCGTCGCCGGCGCACTGATCGAGATGGACGACCCGGCCGCCGCCGCCGAGCACCTGGCCACCTTGGACCGCGACGAGGACGATAAGAGGAGAAGAAGGGCTGCAGGCGGCGGACGCAACGCCGGTGGAGGGGATGGGGGGAAGCTCGCCGTAAGCCGTGCCCTCGTCTGGCTGCACCTCGGCGACGTCGGGGCCGCGCGCAGGTGCGTCGCGGACGGCAGGGCGGGGAGCGAGACCGCGGAGAAGTTCGTCGACGCGCTCGCAGACATGGCGGACGGGAAGTACGAGGGCGCGCTGGAGAAGTGGAGAGCCCTACGCGCGGAGATGGACGAGAACGGCGTCCAGGACGAGATGGTGGGCGTCAACCTGGCCGTCTGCCTGCTCTACGTCGGCAGGATGGAGGAGGTGAGTCATCCATCCATCATCTCGCTACACTTCTCTGGAGTTGTCGGCGCTGGCTACATATATATGTACTAACAACAAGACTTCCAGGGACGAGAAATCTTGGAGGGGCTAGTCGATGCCGGTCTGGCGTCCCATACGCTGCTGTTCAACCTGACGACAATGTACGAGCTCGCGACGGACAGGGCCAAGGGACTCAAGATGCGGTTGGCGGAGCGGGTGGCCGAGCTGGAGCCCTCTCCACACGGATGGGAGAAGACTAATGCCGACTTCAAGCTCTGAAGCAAATATCATGGTATCAGACGCATTACGCGTACGAAGTAGCAAGCTTACAAACGGATGGGGTAAATAAGGTATAGGACTCCCACCAGCTCGTTTCACGCACATTAGCTACATGGATGTCTGCCTCTCCTCCTTTACTGTGGTCGGCCAGAGAGTATTTACAGCAGACAGCAACTTTAAAGCGCTCCGTCAAGATTCAATGATTTGGGTGGGATCTCTACTTCGTTCCATGCCCAGCCTTGAATGGTCCAGTAGATATCGGTGGTTTAGCTCTAGGTGACCATGGGAAATATGCGGATATCCTCGTTCTCTCTCTCTCTCACCCGAAGGATGTGGTTACCCGTCCGTTCTCCAGCTTATGGCATCGCTTACATGCATTTGCAATAATCGATGCACGCACGCATACTGCGGGAGCGCCTTATGATAGCGATGTGATAGATATCGCATCTCGAACGTGTGCAAACTTGAACTGAGTCTCTAGTTTTATTATGCCACTAGCATAGTATCATCATGCCGAGGAGGCTCTAACCTCTTGCGCTAAGTTACCAGACTACCGTGTATAGGGGAATATTCATTCAATGCCGAAAAACGGATCAAGATTCTGGTCGTAGAATATTGGTTAGCCCAGAACCCAGCCAAGAAGAGCATTACTAATGCATTACGGCAGTGGGTTCCTATAAAAGGCTCCATTTCCTCTAGACATTGTCCGATCTTTGAAACTTCATCAAACTCATTAGATGTCCCTCGAGTAACGTCATGGCTAGGAATATATTAGTACTACTACCTTTCACTGGGTTCTCCTTAGCAACCGCTGGGCACCCGGACCGCAGTCTCAACTTTCAAGGGACATTTGGGCATTCACCTTCCCCTTTCACGATCAGGGTTGACCAAGGGTTCATCGAGGCGACGAAGCAGCGGGTTGCCCTGACCCGCACCCCTATCGGCATCCCCGAGTTGGAGGCCCAGGAAGGACCCCCCGTCCAAAATGCCACGGCGATCAGAGATTACTGGGTTAATGAGTACGACTGGCTTGAGGAGGAAGAGTCCATCAATAAGCAGTAGGCCATCCCATCAGGCACCGAACGTTGCCAGAGCGTTGGTTAAATCGTTTTAGATTCCTGCAGTTCACCACCACTGTCGACATATCTGCGCACTCGGATTATGAGGAACCGGTGCCCCTGCACTTCGTGCACCACGCGTCACCTCAGGAAGATGCCATTCCGCTCCTCTTCATCCATGGCTGGCCTGGATCCTTTATAGAGGTCGGACCCATAATTTGCTCACTAACACACCCACCCAATAGCTCCCTTCCCGCATTTCATGTGGTAGCCCCTTCAATTCCCGGATTTGCATTTTCGCCCGCACCCACGAAGCCGGGCTATGGTTACATAGAAGCGGCTCACACCTTCAACGAGCTGATGCTGCAGCTCGGCTATGACCGGTACGTGATCCAGGGCGGCGACGCCGGGGGCATCATCATGCGCTACCAAGCATCGCTGTACCCGTCCTCGGTCGTATCGGGACTCAACAACTTCTGGGTTACCTCGCCGTCCGAGACGGATCTGGAGCGCTACCGTTCCGGAGAGACATCAGAGGACGAGACTGCCGTCATCGAGCTGCTCGAATCCTTCGTCACGCAGCACTTCGGTTACGGCCAGATACAGCAGACGCGACCTCTGCGCCTTGCGTACGCCTTGACGGACAGTCCGGTGGGGTTAGCTATGTGGATCGATGATGCCATCTACAACGGCCTCTGGGACCCTACCTTCTACGGTCCTAGGGAGTTGATCACGATGACCATGATGCACTGGATTCAGGGGCCGTACGGCGCCACTAGGATTTACAAGGAGGGTTCATTAGTGAGCAAGCGCCTCCTTTCCACCGCCTCCTCGCCTTACTAACATAGAAAGGCTGGCGCGTTTAACCTAACGCATTTCCACGATCTGCCATACATCAGCCAGCCAATGGCGATATCACAGTTTCCAAAGGACATATGGTACCGCACTGTAAGTCATTTAATCGGCCGTTTCTAAGCGGGCCTTCACCCTCTTCTAACGCTTTTTTAGCCTCTGGACTGGGCCCAACGGACCGGAAATGTCAAAGTTCGCTACGTCCACGAGACAGGAGGCCATTTCCCGGCTTGGGAGACCCCGGATCTACTTCTACAGGACATCTGGGCCTTTTTCGGTGACAGAGTACTCTCTAACACCGGAACTTTTTATGACAAGGAGGACGAAGCGCAGCACATTAGACGCGAGCTATAGACATCGCACACTGCAGAGTTAGTCTGTAGCGTGATGCACCACATAATTATCGCATATAACGGCACCACGCAGGCTCAATATGTCTTCTTAAAGATGCTCCTCGGAATATCTCGGAACTCCACGCTTCTGTGGCTGACGTTGATGAATACTAGTAGATAAAACACAACCAAATGATCAGTCCATGCTAAGAAGAAACGGCCCGAACATCTTGCCCCGGCATAACCTTCTCCTATGAACCGCCATCAACCTTCTCCAGTAAGCTTTGTATGAGCCGAGCAACCAGGGCAGGGTCGTGCGACTGAATGAAATGGCCGCATCCCTCCGCTATGATGGGGCCCTCGGCCCTCTCCTGGTCCGTGAGGCGCACCAGGCCCTGGTTATACCGCGCCCACGCAGGGTTCACGTAGGCGTTGGTCAGGGCTTTTGGGGAGTGCAGGACGCCGTGAGCGCAGTCCGCCGCGAACTTGTCCCAGTCGTGGCCCACGACGGTGATCCAGGGCCCGCGGCCGTCGGGCCCCACCAGAGGGGGTCGGTCCGCGTGCGGCAGCAGCTCGGCGACGTTGCGCCGGTCCAGGCTCTCCGGATTGGGGACGGAGGGGTGGAACAGCTCGCGGTACATCTCGCGCGTCTCGCGCAGGTCGTCGACGGTGACGCCGTCGGGCAGCCCCGCGGCGGCCGGGTCGAACCCGGGCGCATCCGGGTCCGGGAATAGCGACACCTGGTCGCTGTTGGCCATGTTGCTGTCGAGCAGCAGCAGCGCGCTCACGAGGCCCGGCCGCGTCTCGGCGAAGAAGCGCCCAATGACGCATCCGATGCTGTTAGCAACGAAGACGAGCTTGGGAAACGATGCTGAGGCAGCTTGGCCGCGCTTCTGCTTCCATATCTCGGAAACGAACAGGTACAGATCCCGGACCACCTCGTGCAGGTCGTGGCAGTGCCCGTGGGTCTCGTCGTAGGGGTCGGGGGCCGAGTGGCCTTGGCCGTAGCGGTCATACGTGAGGAGAGACGGGTGGTTGGAGTTTCCGCTCTCAGTCCACTTCTGCACGAGTTCCTCGATCGTGCGTTCCCAGGTTGATTGTGTGCCGATCAGGCCGTTCAGGAAGACGACAAGGTGTGTCTCCCCCAGGCGGCCCCGGCCTTGGACGAAGCCATATTTAAGTGGGGCCGACGGCTTATGCGGCAGCCGGATAACGTCATGGGCGATGGGCGAGTCTTGTCTCTCAGAATCTGACATGATGATGGCAGCCTGTGTACTTCATGTCGAAATATAGATACTATGGGAAGGTTGCAGTAGATAATCTGGAGTTGAGCACCTGTGATGGATGGTATATATAGATATTGACAAAAAGAACTTGACTGTACCTAATGTGTTCGTCACTATTGCACAAACCTGCCGGATCTGTACCCACTTTGGCATCAGACAATAGGGCAGCTGTTTGCTGCATCGCCGTAATGAGCGACGACACTGCGAGGCTTGTAAAGATAATTGAATGAGCCGAATTCACTGCAATAGTGTTGGCGAATTTGCCATTGCTGCCTTCCTTCCGCTGGGCGTCGTATTGGGCTTCTCTGGCACTTCACGGCCCAGGCTTTGGGGAACAGACACACCCAGCCAAGCTTTAGATAATAATTCCGAGTTCTTGTCGATATACTGAGCTTGATAAATTATTAGTCCTCTGTGGATATTGCAGTTAAAGGATATGAATCAGTATTGCCTTGGCCAAGTACATGTTGTTGGTTTCGAGTGAAGTTACACCTTATTATGCTCTGGTCAATTACGGTACCTACCTTAGGTAAGTACTATGTATTCAGTGATGTAGCTTTAGGTGTTTTCAGTGGCGTCTGGGGCACTTGCGGAACCCTGCATAAGTTCATTATCAAGGGGCAAGGGCGTTAACTGCGGCCTTGAAATATGGGGCGCCCCTCGGCGATGACTCTACTCCGGAGTATCGGTACCAGCTTCGGCTTCTTGACATTCCGTCATCTCGTCTACAGCGGGACGGCGAATTGGATTTCGGCACTGGCTTGCTAAGTTCACCAAGTTGTACATAGTTCAGACTAAGGTCTTATACCTAATTTACGGCCCATTGCTTGCCTTATCTCAGTGCTTGGTTCTCTTTATTCGCTAGAGTCATTGCCCCCGCGCCAGCACCTGCTCGACTAGTGGGTGGTTCTTGCTATATACAGTTCCTATCCCCTTTTCCTCTCCACCTCAACTACTCACCTAGCTGGCCTTTAGTACTGCTTTACCAGCGTCACCTTTCTAATTTCGACATAATTTTCCATCTATCACTTCACCAGACCTTGTTTGGCTTCAGGGCTACTGAGAACATCGCGTCACAATGGGTGGCCTAGCTTTCGCATCGGGCCCGGAGCGACTCTACACTCCCCGGATGCCGCCTGAAATCTACCAACTCGTACGCGATCATTGCCATGCAGTCCTTCGACAACTCTTCATCTGCGTGGCCACACCAATCGAAGGGCCTGGCAAGGAAGACTACGGTGACATCGATATCTTCCTCGCATGGGAGGGGAAGAAGATCTTTCCCTCGAAACTGGTGAAAGACTCTCTAAAAGGTCTGCCAGAGGACCCATTGGAAGCCGCAGCGCGTCTCTTGAAGGCTGAGAAGACCAGAAAGGAACAGCCCCACTCGCTCACGCTCGCGATCCCCTGGCACGAGGGTCTGCAAGACTCAGCGAAGCAGAAAGACCCAGCCTGTACCCAGGTTAATGGTCGCAATGACAAAGTCGAGGAAGGCACTAAGCGCCGCTTTATCCAGGTTGACCTTCACTACTGCCGGAGCATCGACCAGCTCCAATGGATGCTCTTCAAATATGCCCATGGCGACCTTTGGAACATCCTCGGCAGTACGATACGGCCCTTCGGTCTTACAATGGACGGAGTCGGCCTCTACCTACGCATCCCGGAGATCGAGAAGGAGGATCGCAAAAAGTCCAAGGTGCTTCTGACTGAAGACCCTGCCGCAATCCTTCACTTCCTAGGTCTCAAGTTCGATGGCCGACAATGGGAAGAGCGCTTCGCCCATTTCACCGACCTATTCGAGTACGCCGCCACTTCCCGCTTCTTCTGGGTCCGTCCGAACCAGCCACCCGACGAAGATGGTATCGTCTGCGAAGAGCAGACGGGGGTCGAGACTGACAAGAAGAAACTCAAGTCTAATGACCGCCGCCGTATGAACCAACGTCCTCTGTTCCGGAAGTGGGTCGAAGAATTCTTACCGAAGTGTAGAGAGGAAGGACGGTTCGGAAACACTCAACTCACACGAGACGACGTGCGCGATCAAGCCTTTGCCCGCTTTGGAGTCAGACGTGAGTATGAGGTACGCCTGGTCGAATGGCGTATGCAACGCCAGAAAGAGACCCTATGGAGGGATGTCATCAAAGCCTCCCTGCCCAACGATCTCGACCCGATGTGGAGAGGTTGTGCCGCCAGCGCCCTGAAGAAGATCATTATGCAGGACGACGACAGCTTCGGCATCCGTCCCCAGAGGAACCTAAGGGACGAGAGTGGGTTATACATCGAGGAATACGTCCGCGAGTTCGTACAAGATTCTTGGAAGCGGGTCGGCGACATCGCCTGGCGGAAGAACCACGAGCGGTACCTCGAACATCTTAATAACAAGGGAACAAAGCGCACGGCATCTGGCGGGGAGCAGGTCAACAATGATGTCTCTAATGGCAACACGCCTCAGGGGACTAGGGTTAGGGATGTTTAGATGGCAAACAGTTTCCGACTGATGACCACGACAAATTAGCAGAGGCAGACATTCATGTAGCTAACAACTGCCGAAACAAGCTGCAAGCACGGCGAGTGAGCCATAAGTGGATGGCTTGCAATGGACTACGAGCAGCCTTGGACCCTCAGAGTCGCATTGAGGCGCGCCTGAAACGGGGGAGATAAGGTCGCAGGGCTTCGTCATAGCCTACGGCAGCTATGGTAGCGATGGTTTTCCATATTATAAATGCATGCACTCTCATATTCCCAGCGTAGCTCCTATATCCTCTCTGGTACCCCTGAATAGGCGACGTAAATAACGCACCTTAAAGCCCAGCAGACAATATACAATCTATTCAAGGATGGATCAAATGGACATCGAAGAATCATGATGCCTTACTCTCATCACCAGGGGAGAAAGAGAGGCTGTCTGAGCCTAAGCCAACCAGCGAAGGTGGAGTTCTCTGTACCTCCTATGCAATGCCCCCTTGTTCATGGCCCCCTGCGTACTCCCGGACGACATTTTCACCCCGGTACTGGGTAGGTCGTAAAATTATCATTCTCTCTCAGGTGCAAAATAATTTGAAAGGGGATGTGGAAATCCTTGCGCATCTTACGATAGTGGAAAATATGTTGTGGAAAATACGGTTGGGGCTAACGCCACAACCACTCGGCCAAAATAGCCCCTTTATAACGATTTTTCGGCTTTCCTGCTATGTGAATAGATCACCCCGCTTCACTTTAAACCTATGGGCGAACAAGTTTGTTTCTGAGAGTAACAACTGTAGCACAGTTCTTTGAAGAGTAGGACCTGCCAAGTCGGATACAGAATCGGCCAATAAATTGTTTGTTATAAGCTGTAATTCCATTTAAGGGAAGGTGCCGTTTAAAGCAGTTGTAGCCTGCAGGTTGGGCCTTTACTAGTAGATATTGGGACCCTGCCAGGCGGTGCTGAAAATTAATGGCGGACCTACGCATTCAACGAGATGCCCTATTAATTCGAAAATTCCTAACAAAGTCAAGAAAGCCTCCGGGTTAAAAGGTAAGGACATCTTTTATATCTTCCTTCAAAGCTTTGCCTTATGATAATTTTCTATTTTTTATTGTTATTTTATACGTCGTCGATAGTCCCTGAACAGTGTAGGTTTTGCCGTTCGTGCGCCTTTAATTTTCGGCACCGCCTGCCTGCCAAGCCGTATGCAGGCCGTGTGCTCCGAGCAAAAGCTTCCCCCTATTACCAATTTTCGCATCTGGAATCCGGTCGCCCCACTTCATTCCCAGATGTCCGTCCCCCGCTACTCCGAAACTGATCAAGAACATTCCGTTACAAGCATCCCCCAGCCGTGTGATTTTGTTTTTGTCCTTCTTTCCCCTTATGTTACTCTCCTGGCCCCCCCCTCCCCCCCTAAAACAACCGAACACTCCCCTTTCTTTTTCTGTCGGTACGACTTCTGTCTTCTTTTTTGGTGTACAGACATTTGGGCGTACCCGCAAATGCAATCGGACTCCAGTTTTTGTGCGCGTCTGTCCAGCGCTCGTCGTGCATACAAATGATGCCTATACGGCATGGAGGATTCCAAGACCGGAGATTCGGGGTCCAGAAATGACCTCCCGTATGCCAAACGGGGATCCACAAAATTGAGACTCAGCACGTGATTTCTGTCCCATCCACCATTGTCAAGAAACCGTTCAGATGTCACATGATTTTCCCTTTAAGACATGAGCAAATAAGCTTTAGCACAGGAAAGGATTAAGACACCTGATGGCTTTTTCAAAAAGTTGCTACCTTACCTGTTTCTCTTTCCCAACTTTGCAGTCATATAGAAGAAAAGTACACAAAGTTGTTTCATAACTTATTATCTTTTACCCCTAATGCCGGTCACCACTCGGGCCTCCAGTTTACACACAGCAGTGATCAGTGCAAAAGATGGATTCAGCCTCCGTCCGCAACATTTCTATTCATTAATGATCGAGCAGATTTAGGCGTATAGTTAAGCCATCTCAGGACGCTGCTCCAGAATTGGGGTATAGATATCGTTATATAAGCCCAAAGATCCGACGTGCATTGGCGATGGCTGAATTGCAAGCTAGTGCTGTAGATATGTAGGCCGTGATGAATTAGCGTAGCATACTAGGTGGAGGAACATGAGGACATATTTGGTTATCGTCTTTCATGAAGTCAACAGGATAACTCTGGGGCATTTGATATCCTCCTCTCTGTCGAAAACACATCATGCAGTGAACATACTACTCGCCATGTCAATAGGTGGTACCAACTCAAGCGTTTCCTCCAAGAACTTCAGATTGCTTGGAGAGCTGGCTTTCCTGTCAAGTAGATTCCGGACTCCAAGCCAACTTAGACACGCCATTCCAATGAGACTACGAAGAGGGCTAGCTTGGAAAATACTTTGACCTTACCAGAGGACGGTCTACCTCATCCCACCAGGCACCAAAAGCTGGCCAAACACCAGGATGATGGACGTTACCGATTCCAATAAGCCTCTCATCACGACATCGTCTTTCTTGGCATATCTGACAGTAAGACAGAACGTCGGACTGGGCATTGAGAAGATTGTATGGACGTTGGCGGGCCTATTATTGGTAGACTACCTAGATGCTCGCAACTTACAGTCCCAGCAAGTCACAGACTAGGCAAAACCAGAAGGGTGCATGCCTACGCAGCAATTTCAAAGGGCATAAGGAAGTTGGGGAGTGCAGTGGTCAACAATGCTAGCAATGGTAGAAGGCTTTGTTACATCAGCACTAGTGATCAAGAGGCCGGCTGTGTAAGATAACCCGACATACATAATGTCAAGGAGGCTGAGAAGCTGTCAGACCTGAAAAATGTGAGGCCCCACACTAGGCGGGACATTATTAGGTCTGAAATCTCACAGAAGCCATGTTGGTTGGAAATTTATGAGGTTGGCTCTGCATGCGGCACAGCTAAGTCAGGAGGGCACGAATCCTGTCAGCACCGAATATCGGGAATGCTCGTAAAAGTCACGAGACACCCATACTAGCGGCCGTGTCTCCAGATTCATGGTATGTAAGCAATTGGAGGGGATTGGTGAATTTACGGAATGACAAAGGGCGCTTGGATATCTGTGTAGATAGGTACAATAAGGAATTGGGCCCTTAGAGCCCTGATTTGTATGTTTTTGAGGTGGACTAGGACCTGATTTGTTTAGAGTGATAGTTCCTGATTCATGCTTTTCCGCCAACATCATCTGTGGCCTCAAATTGCTTAGATGGTGCAAACAGTGCCTTTTGAGAACGTCCTGAAAGTTGCTCTAGTCGCGTCCTTCGTATAAAAAGGCAGGCGGAGAGAATAGAGGCCATTGGGCGGTAAGAATACTGGCAAGGGGATTGGACCATTAGAAGATGTATTGGTATGAACAAAATGTCATGAGGCCGTCTGGTGCCGGCGACGCCGGTTTGCTTTTGCTGGTCTTCTGCTAGCAATATTCTTACCTGCCCCTTATGATTGGAGTGTTAGGTCATTTTTTGGATGGCTGAGGACCACGACTGGCGTGATGCAAACTGATGATGGCTAGGTAATGTTGGATATGGCTATCATTGCGCCCCATCACCTAAGTTGGGATCTGAATTGTCCTCGTGCAATGAGGATTTTACTCACAGCCCCAAAGGTAAGTCAGACAGGCGAGGAAGATGAGGAGCTTCTCTTCGTATTCAGCGGCTAATGGATCCAGACTCTAGGTATAAGTAGACATGTTGTCAATCTTTCAATGATGAAGCTCGATGAATCGACTCAAGCCAACTTACCTCTTCATACGCATACCAACCTGAGCTAGAGTCAATCACCTGTACAGAAACAACGATTTTATCATCCTAATGGATACCAAATCCGTTCAAGAGACCATGCGGGCAGTGGTCTGGGAAGGCAAACCCTTTGAAATGGCTGTCCGTGACGTGCCCAAGCCACGCATCCAGATGCCCGAGGATGCCATTGTTCGCGTGACTTCGGCGGCCATTTGCGGTTCGGACCTGCATACATACCATGGCCTAATCGGCAGCTCGCAGGCCCCCTGGACGCAGGGACACGAGGCCGTTGGGGTTGTCGTTGAAGTCGGCTCGGCAACTGAGACCTTCAAAATTGGCGATCGTGTGATTTTGGCCGGCGTTCCAGACGATGGGCATTTTGCTACAGAGCCTACGCTGCTGCCAATGTTTACCGCCTATGGTTTTGGCAAGGATTTTGGTAACCTGGGCGGTTGCCAAGCTGAGTACGTGAGAGTCCCTTTTGCGGATGACAGTCTTGTGGTAAGTCGGGTCTGCGATCCTCTACTTCCTCTCTCCCTCTTCCTCCCCGGCCGCATACGTCATGCGCATGACCACGAATGCTAAGAGAAATAATAGCGAATCCCCAACAATCCGGGGAATGACTTGGATTATCTTTTCCTGTCTGACGTGTTCGCAACTGGCTGGCAGTGTTTAGACTTCTCAGGCTTCCAGCCCGGCGACAAGGTAGCTGTCTTTGGCGCGGGAGCTGTCGGACTTCTCTGCGCCCATTCTGCTCTCTTGAGGGGGGCATCCAAAGTCTACGTGATTGACCATGTCAAGTCACGACTGGACAAGGCCGCATCTATCGGCGCAACCCCCATCGACTTCGCGGCCTACGGAAAAGGCGGCGCAGCAGCCCAGGTTCTCGAGCTTGAGCCAGAGGGCGTACAACGTGCCTGTGATTGTGTCGGCTATGAGTGCCTCAACGCGGACCTGAAGCTGCAGCCGAACTACGTGATATCGGAGGCAGTCAAGATGACAGCAGCTGGGGGTGGCATCGGGTTAGTTGGTGTCTACATGACGCTGCCCGCCTCACAGGGTACTCCAAATGCAGACACGATCCCGGCGAACATCAGCTTCCCTATATCGACCTTCTTCTCCAAGAATTTGTCCATGAGAGGCGGTACGGCTAACATTCTTGGCCTGAACCCTACTCTGCTGCAGCTCGTACGCAGCGGGAGGGCGAAACCAGGTTTCGTCGTGACCAGTGAGGTGGGGATCGAGGAGGCGCCTCGGGCATACCGCCGCTTCGACCAGAAGCTGGAAAACAAGGTTGTCTTTCGCTTTCCCTGGGAGGACGACGAGTCCACGGGAAATGCGTCTGCTTCCCAGTCAAGTGCTGCGAGTAGCCCCCTCCCAGTGGAATAAACTGCGTGCAAACAAGAGTTAAGGTTTCCCTCAGAACCAACGGCCAGAAGTAAGTCCCTTTCAGAATCGTTCGAACCCCGAATGAGAACTGAACTGCGTCGATGGTCCAAGGTCGTGGAAACAAAGCCAGGAAGGTGGAGGAAATGGAGGGTAACGCGAGCCAATAGAGATCTGAGCCAACCCTAAACTGGTATTGATACGGGGCTAAGATGTGGCGGCGGGATGAGTCATGTGCCCAGAAGAGCCCCTGCGCCACGTATAAGCAGGAGACTTTTTTCTCTGTTGGGGAATGTTAAGGGTCGTTGGCGGATGTAATAAGGATCGGTCAAAGTCGCTCATTGCACATATTTCGCTGCAAGTGTGGGAGTTCGTTATGCTTCTTTCCTAATGCTATAGTTCCTTCTCTTTTCCTTTCTCAATTGAACATATAACATAGGCTTCTAGGTTGGCATCAATGCCTTAACGGTATTTGTTCGAGATAAGATTAAACTAACGTTCTGGGAAATAGATTGCCGCCGCTTCAGAGGAATTCGTTTTTGCCTGGCTGTTTCCAACCAAACAAAAAAGGAAGTCGGCGGGAAGAGGCTGCTTCGGACGGTATTTATAGGAACACAAGGAGCGACTTGGTGGGTGAGCTGCTGCCAGCGGCCATAGGACGGAGCGGCATGAAAGAGACGATGTACCACGCGAACTCAGGATTACCACTCGAGAATCTCGCTGCGCAGCTTCGTTGGAACGGCGGAGGTGCGCCCTGACGAGACACCGGCTCAGGCAGCCTCGAAGTCGAGGCAGTTGTCAGTTAGGCCGGGCCCGCACAAGGAAAAAGCTCGCGGGTGCCCATGTCACAGTACACACGCTCGACCAAGGAGATGAAACCGGGTCCAAAGGACTGGCCGGCGTTGCACAGGTTGGTGGCCTTGTGGTTCGGGTCCGGACTGACCACTAGCGGGTCGTCGCCCGCCTGCTTTGCCGGAGGTCATGTTATTAGAATGGAAAGTGTTTCTGGGACCTAATATATTACCATGTAGTGTTTCTTCGGCGTAATAAAAAGTCCAAGCCATTTAACGAGAATCGATGTAATGACTTCAGCAATGAGAAACTGAATCTCTCTCAAATATACTATAGATACAGTCCCTCAAAAATAATAGGGCGGTTGAAATTTTATGTGTTAACTCTAGCAAGGCCCGACACCACTCTAGCAGATGTTCGGAGGCAACAGTGAGTGGAAAACGAAGTATTAAAAGCGCTCCAAATCTTTTCCCAGGGCGTTTTTACGATCTCCAGAGTCGATTCAACGGAGGGCTATAACTAGCGGACATATCCTGATGTCTTAAGTATGCAGAAAGGCCGGTCTTACCTTGAGTCTTGACGAGCCACGCCGGGGACTGGACCCAGAGGTATTGAGTGTCTCATGCGCAGCTAAACTGGTTGCCTGAATCATGAATGGGCTGCGGACTGATTCTTTGCCATAACAGTCAGAATGATGATATGGAGAACCATCCCCAGAGCAACGCAGCATGTAGACAATAGAGACCGCCACATGCCTAAAGTCTGCAAGCAATTGTGTCGATCTCTTGGTACGGTCCTACTTTCCAAGGTAGCCAACGCTCGTGTCTACGGCACTTGTCGCGTGACTGGCAAAGTATCTGGGGCCATGGGACCGAATACAGCACCCGCGAATCCGTTTCGAACGCGATATCACACGCAGAACTTCCAGAAGAGTACATGCTTCCTATGGGCGCGACACTGAAAGTAGGGTAATTGATCCACCGAAGAATGATGAAATATCATGTTTCAGTTACTGGTGGGTGCTACGATATTAAAGAGTGATATTATGGTATTCTAATGCCATGAAGCTTCTGCAATAGGGGTTCGAAAGCGCAAATAACGGCCGTCAGGAGTGGGCCGGGCCGGCGGTATGTGTGCAAAAGTAAGGTTGGCTCTCATATAAACGTGTTGTGCGATCAGCACAACTCTACCGAGTTGTTTCCATGGTTTAAGATCGCAATAAGTAAAATCAGTACTGTACGCTGTAATGGTAAGCAAGGATGAGTGTGCCCAGTATCAATCTGGGACGATTCTGATGTGGGGACTCTGCACGTTATCTGACGGGCGCTGTTTTGGGTCTTCATGCGCGATAAATGCGGCACGGGAAAACGAATTCGCTTCTCTCTATGAATAGCATATGAATGGCATAGCAGCGGCGTGAGGGAGGCCTAGAATGCTCAACCAACAACGTCTTGCAGAGCCGGGAAACTTCGAGACGGCGGCGAGACGGTCGGAGCCGTGGAATTTGCAATCAGGGTTTTAAAGGTTGCGAGAGAGAACCAGCTGAGAAATGAGCCCGACGAGACGTTTCGTCACCCGAAGCACCTGAGGACCTGTCAAAACACCTGTTACTCTGAAGGGGCCCCTTCGAGATTCTCACGGCCGTGGCCTTGGCAAAATCTCGTTCCCAACTGCCACCGTGGTGTGCATCAAGTGGCGTGATTGTGGATCAGCAGCCGTGCAATCAGCTCTTCACGATTGTACAGCGTGGGGGCCTCCCGAAGACGGGCCCTTGCGGCTTTGAATCCTCGCGGGACACTCCGGCCGACTATGTCCACTTAGTCACCATACTTTCGTTCTGAGCAGGTGTCGGACGGCCAAGGCCGTCAGAGTCACCCAACTCCGTCGAGACGTCTGCTGATGTGTGCACCAAGTATGCATAGAGCAACAAGTATGCGACTGTCGAGCCTCAAAGCCTTCGGGGTGTATAAGATGGCTTGGAGCCTCAAGCCGTTTCATAGAACATCATCATGGGACATCTCACTCACAGATTCATTAACATCACGGCTTCAATCAACACATAATTCAACCAAATTAGCTGCTTACAGCTACATCGATAGAGCCTGCTTCGAACTTCACCATTCGGCTCTTCAGCAACTATGACGGATAATCATACACTGAGTCTTACCGAAAGTGGCGGTACGCCACCAAATGAGAAGGCCAATCTCCAAGAGGAGAAGAATGGGTTACTCTCCAAACTGGGCGACCCAGATTTGGGCAAGTCAGAGGAGGAACGCGCTGAGATTGTATGCATCAGCCTTACGGGCCCCAATATTCTGCACGCTATGCAATGCTGATGCTACCTTTCTAGGACCGAAAATTGGTACGCAAGGTTGACCTGTGGCTAATACCATGGCTTTCCCTTATGTAAGTCCTCGTGTATCCTCCGCAGGAACGCAGGGGTGGACCAGTGGGGTTGCTAATAGAGGAATAACAGTTACCTCATGTCCTTCCTGGACCGGACAAACGTTGGCAATGCCAGACTTGCCGGCATGGAAGAAAGCCTCGGCATGACGGGCAACGACTACAACGTATCCCTGTCCGTGTTCTTCGTTGGCTACGCCCTCGCTGAGCCCATCACCAACGCTTGCCTCAAGCGCACGACGCCCCGCATCTTCTTCACGGTTATTGTCTTCTTATGGGGACTAGTCATGACGCTCACAGGTCTATGCAAGAGCTACTCCGGCCTCCTCGCCGCACGATGGTTCCTCGGTATGACCGAGGCGGGGTTGTATCCGGGTGTCAATTACTACCTATCGTGCTGGTATAAGTCGTCGGAAATCGGCCTCCGATCAGCGCTCTTCTTTTCGGCAGCGGCCCTGGCTGGTTCTTTTGGTGGCCTGTTAGCTGCGGCCATTGCTCTCATGGACGGCGTCAGTGGCCTGCCAGGCTGGGCTTGGATCTTTATCCTTGAAGGTCTCGCGACGATCGTAGTCGGCTTCTTCTGCTGGTGGATGATCTTCGACTGGCCCGAAAACGCGCGGTTCCTATCCCCCGACGACCGCATCCGGCTCCAGCGTCGTCTCATCCTCGACAAGCAGGGCAAGACAGCTGAGGAATTTGACAAGCGCCACATCTACGCCGCACTTACGGACTGGAAGACGTACGGCTACATGTTCATTTTTGGGGGTTGCCTGTGCCCCTTGTACGCCTTCTCCCTCTTCCTCCCGACCATCCTTGGCGGCATGGGCTACTCTGGGACCAAGGCGCAACTCTTTAGCGTCCCGCCCTATGCAGCCGGTGCCATCGTCACGGTCATCGTCGGCTGGTACTCGGACAAGACTAAATGGCGAGGCTACTGCAACATCGCAACTGTACTGGTGGGTACTGTGGGTTTTATCATGTTAATCGCCACCGATGACGCCGGCGTCCAGTACGCGGGTACGTTCCTCGGCGCCATGGGCATCTACCCTACGGTTTCGAACACGCTATCATGGGTTGTCAACAACACCGAGGGTTCACTTAAACGCGCCTTCGCCATCGGCATGATCGTCGGCTGGGGCAACCTCAACGGCGTCGTCTCGTCCAACATCTACCTGCGCGGCGAGAAGCCCCGGTACTGGACGGGCCACGGCATCGTTCTCGGATACCAGGTCGTCTGTCTGCTGGGCGGCTCCATCTTCATGCACGTCATGCTCAGGCTCGAGAACAATCGCCGCGCAGCGGGCAGGATGAACGCCAAGTGGGAGGCCAAGACCGAAGAGGAGAAGTACTTCAGCGGCGACAAGAGGCCCGACTTCCACTATACCCTCTAAGCAAAGAAGATACACAACAAAACGGCATTCACGGCGGGTTTATAAGATACAGATGCATTACGATACAGGCATATAATTTTGGCACGATATATGATTTACAGGGAACATCATATCTCGAAGATAGAGGTACCTGGATAGATACCCCCATTTGGATAGATACCAAGAGCTTCAGGAAAGGCAACCACACTCATAGTAATATCTAATAGATTGATCACTTCAGATGTATCCTTTATACAGAGCATAACACTCCACCTTTGTGTCAAGCTCCATGAAGGGATTCAATATCCAAAGTCACATAAAGAACAGACACTGTCTTAAGTCTAGTCTCTTTGTGTCAGCGATTCAATTCTCCCTTCTATGAAGGACCAATTGGGCTCCTTTGAACTCGAGGGTCTTCCGAACACCACGGCCAAATACAGCAGATCGCCAATGCCGCACGAAAGACTTCCCCTGACCTGACCTCACCAACCCTACATATACCCTTCTTGTCAGCCAATGCAAGGCTACAAATCCGCGTTAACGCGTGCACCTCCGCTGAATACGAACGCTGCTAAGTAACAAGCACCAAACGATGTGCGAAAAGCACTACCTCTTCCACGCCTGCGGCTGTCCCGTGATCGACCCGGAGACGGGGGAGGAGAAGTACGAGATTGCGCGGTGTCGCGCCGGGAAGCTAATGCAGCGCCCGAAGCACAAGATCGACATGGGCCTGCCCATCCAGTCGCCGAAGACGTTCTGCGATCGGCCGGACTGTCCCGCCTATGGCAACTTGGCATTGTGATAGCTGGGGTCGCAGGTGGGTGGGGATGAAGATATAGGCGGCGGGGACTTGGCGTGTCGCATGCTGCGGCCTAATATGGATCATTATACTCTTAGGTGTTGGTGTTAGCATATCGCGATGACTCGCTGCATGATGAGGCACTAAGTTACTAGGCTGGCATTAACAGGGTGAGACATGTACTCCTGTGCTCTAGTGGCATGAGATTGTCAGGTATAACATCTTGAGAGGTCCCGCATAATTTGCAGCATCATGAAAACTTTTTTCTCATTACTGCATTTGCGTCATGTACCGACGGGCACCGCGCTCTAACAGAAGGCTGAGGACTGGATCAGCTAACACCCCGAAGCCCTTCGGGGAGTTCTCTTCTAACACTCTGCCAGTAAGTGCTCTTCACAAAACGCATATCTATATACCAGTGACATAAGAGTTCGTGTTCGATTTCTTTTCTACTTGTTCAGCCCTGCAAGAGGACAAAAGAGTGTATTGCACACTTGATCCTATATCATAGAAACAGCCCGACCCCTTGTATGGCTCTTCTCCCTTTGCCGATACTCTCTGCGCAACCTCCACGCTCTCTTCGGGGCG
>QJOA01000942.1:0-19460 GCA_004155915.1 Monosporascus sp. CRB-9-2
ATATGAATCCGTTATTGATCAGGGGATGAATAATGGAAACGTATGATCAGCACGGAACTGTATCGGAAAAGGGGTTTGATCATCCGGAACCCCTGAATTCCGACAAGTTGGACAATGAAAAAGCAATTGCTAGGGGAAACGAAGACCATTAGCTCCATAAGCATAGAAGAACAAGGGAGTAGAGAACATAAGTAGTGTTCCAATCCAAAAAAAAAAAAGTACAATATTGAAAGAACTTGCTCCAAGTTCGCCGCTTTGATTATAATTACTATAAACAGTCTTTGTTTCCGCATCACTTAATTCTCCGCGTTATCATCCTCTGGAACCAGGTCTACACTTCATCATGCTCTTGTCGCCTAAGCGAGGTTGCGTAGAGCAAGACAAATTGCTAGTCACAGCATATACAGAAACCAGCAAGTGACAGCGGTCACCGGAGAAAAGAAAAAGGGAGCCTGATTCTTGGCCGCATCGTTTATTACCATGTCAACAAGGCCTTCAAGGTGGCTGATTCGAAAAGTGTTCGACACAGCTGGAAAACTGACCAGTAGCCCTAGACATAATGGCTAACGGGTCCACGGGGCATCGCCTAGGCCCTGTCATTGATATACTGGACTAGGGCTGTTACGTAAGGTGATATCTACCCATTTCGCATTGGAACTTAATCAGCCCCCGTATTCCGAAGACCTCTTCAATGTGGTTTAATGGTACTTGGTTCGGAAAAATCTGCTTAATTGTTACACCCACCACTCTAAGGCGTCACTATCCATCGTCGAAAGTTAAGTTGCAACATGGCTAGGGAAATGTTATCGTATGTTTATTGTACGGTTTGAGAAAAATTAACAAGCAGTACTTCTTCGTGGTTCATTCTGTCTTCAGTGCTGTGTCAATAAATTATCAATTATTTACATGCGAAGCAGTTTGATTCGACTCTTGGTGGACCTCAGAGGCAGCATAGGTCTATGGTTGACTTTCCGTATCCATGGAGGCAACCGCACTGCCATGCTGTATACTGGACTTGACTATATAGCTGACCCAGGTTAGGTATCGCCCCTTATGATATCATCTAGGTGTTAAAACAGACAGGATAATGAGCGTGTATTAAGGTCAGAATAGCTGTCTATCTAGGTGGAAGGGAGGCTTATATATACACAACACTGACAAGGAGACATGTCACTGTACTTGTTAGCAAGACCTTGACCATCATTTCAACCATAGGTCAATGAAGGGCCGGATGGCTAAGAATACTCCCATACGTATGTATACCGTATCCCCTCTTAATGGTTACAAGCCATCTACAGTGTTTGTGCGGAGATATTCGGGCATATTGGAGAGGGAGTTCGCAAGTTCACCGGACGGTCGGACATACCAGTCTTCTCACACTAGCCGTGCACTTGGCCTGACTCTAAACTCCAGCTTCCCACGCTGCCTGGGATCGGCTGTTCAGAATAAGGAGATAAAGGGCTAGGGCCGGTCCTATGCTCCAGGAACTTGGGAAGCTGGGCAGAAGGTGAGGCTACCCTGTAATTAGTGTGCAATTGGGTTACCCTGGAAGGATTTGTATGTAAAAACGTATAGTGCAGGCTCAATTAAAAATGCAGGAATTCTCAAGATGTGTCAATTCATGCTATATCGAAGCTCTAGACTTCCTCTAGCAGCGAGGAAATGCAGAGCTATATATATTCACAAATAATCGTATTATCAAGCCGATCACTCACTTATTAATTCATCATTTCTACTATTAATTAAATGGTTAATAATAAAACGGTAGAAAGGATTAAAGGACTAGAAAAGGTTTTCCCAGCCTCAGCCACCTCGAATAGGGGCAGACCCACTTTTCTCTGGAGAAAATCTCCGGATTCCTAGATACGCTGCATGTGCTATCTAGGCAATGATGCTTAAGTCGCCTCGGTGGCCTGGATGTATGTTGGATACCGGTTCGTCCACCCCAAGCCGCTTTCCCGGTTGTCGCATCCCTTCTCGTTGAGTTCGGATGAGTAATTTTGTCCCCTTTAAGGTGTGCTGCGAATGCTGACGTGAAGCCATATGCCTGTTAGGATATACCCGTTGGAGACAAGGATGGTTCACGCTGTTAGGATGTTTAGCTCCCCAATTCCGTAGAGGATGTTCGCACCAGCATTATCTCCCGGCGTAGACACCTTTCAATGGTACGGTTCGTTCGCTTCACTCGTATATCAACCACGCATTCTCTCCCCGCGGCCATTGATCTTCCCACGTCGCAACCGGCCTTGGGTCGTCTGAGGCGCATCGTAGAGGCCACCCGACTGCAAGAGGTTATGACGATTATTGTCTCCGGGATGAGTGCAGACCGTATCCAGGTTTAACAACTGCAACGCATACGTCCCTCGGACTGGTAGTGGGAGAATGGACGAGGAAATTTTCCCAGAATCGAAGGCATTTTAATACTTTGCTACAAGGTGACGGATGATAGCAGGCTGTGAAAAGGGGCTACCGCAATTCTCTACGCGAACGTAATTCTGTAACGCAAGTACTTGCTGATATCAGACCCAGTCGAAGGTTTCTACATATGACCATCTTATCGGCTATCTCTATGTTTACAAGTGGTTGGTCCTTACGTGAAGATAGACTTCTGTCCACGATTGTATCCGTTCCAGTAAAACGTAACACGGTGAAACAAAACGCCACCGAGTACAGAGTACATAGTACACAGTAAAGAGGAGGCGCATTTCTTCTCTATTTCGTTTCTTTCTCATTCACAACGGTGTCGTCCTACTTCAGCCGCATCAGTCGTACATCAGTTATCATTTGCCGGGCGGGGACTCATATAACTATGTAGCAGCTTCTTGGGCGTCGATTAATTCAGAGCTGATATTTCGTAGGAAGTGCATCTACCAGAATATCCCTTGGGTAGACGGTTTTCAAATTGTCTCGGTTCTTCAGAGGAGCGTCTCCTCCATGTTCTCCCTTTGCGCTCGAACTTAAGCAAATGATGTCTCTCTCCGTCTTACAGACATGGCGATGTGCCAGCTTATATGTCTATATTGATGCCGTCCGGCAGATAAGTGGGTGAATATGCTTGGAAGAAGAGCCCTGAATCGTCTCATGTGTACTCCGTACACACTGTATGTAGCCAGTCAGCTCCCCAATCACCCCACCACGGTCCCGATAAAGGGCCGCCCGTATGTGCAATTTACGAGCGGTGTCCAGTACCGTAGGGGATGACTGCAATGCATGGGCAAATTGCATCCGCCACCATACATATCATACCTGCCGTACTTCGTGCCATCCGAGCGCTAGAGCGTAGGTACAGTCGGTGTGCAAAAGTCTCAGTTTAGTCTCCACACCCCATATTTTCCACCACCACCTTCACAACTTCACTTATACGTTTTTCCACCAGTTCTTAATAAAATTGCTAGCGAATTTGATCAATTGTAGATGAATGCATTACGGATACGGTAAGCTATTCTAATACTTTGTATACCAGCCCTGAGCTGCGATTACAGCTGCGATTCGCCTAGGCATGCTATCTATTAGGTCTGTCAAATAGCTAAATTGGCCTTTGGAGCTAATATCCGTACTTTTGCCGTTTGACAAGGTCATTCAAAATAGCTTCTGCGAATTCCTCCCATACAGTAATTGCAGTAGCAGTAAGTAAATCTAACGCTTCTTGTGTGTTGCCGAGTGACTTGAGCTTCGGTTCCTTCCGTTGGATGCGTTCTTTTAGTAGCTTCCATACGTTCTCGATGGGGTTCAAATCGGGTGAATATGGGGGCCATTCCAGCACTTTGATATCGTTCGTTCGAAGCCATTCTTTGACGATTCGGGCGGTATGAACGGGAGCGTTATCTTGCATGAAGATGGAGTCGTCATCGAGGCATCCGGGAAGGTATTCGTCAAGGTGATCACGATAAACGCGGCCGGTTACTCCGCCCCGGGCGGCCTCCGGGTCGCCATCGAGAGCTACTAGGAAGCTCCGCTTTCCATGCCGGAAACCACCCCAAAACATTTGCGTCTGGCCGGTTTTTTTGCATCGGGGCTGTACATATTCGGGTAATAGACGCGATTCTTCTGTTTCGAGGGAAACGGTCAGTAACCGGCGTGGCAATTAAGGTGGGAAAGGATGGTATGTTAGAGACCTTTTCGGCGAAAAGCCCACTGCGCCCGTTCACCGCAACCACGGTCCACACTCGTTTCGTCGCTGAATAAAACGTTTCGCCACCATTCGGCAGGCTTATCGCGATGCTCCAGAGCCCAAGAAAGCCTTCGCTTCGCATGTTCCGGGGTTAAAAACGGTCGTTGAAGTGCGCGTTGGTGCATTATCCCCTTCTCGCGAAGCCACCGCGTT
This sequence comes from Monosporascus sp. CRB-9-2, assembly GCA_004155915.1. Classification (NCBI taxonomy): domain Eukaryota; kingdom Fungi; phylum Ascomycota; class Sordariomycetes; order Xylariales; genus Monosporascus; species Monosporascus sp. CRB-9-2. Next base: position 4,325 of record QJOA01000942.1, read on the forward strand.
AAAGTCCACCTAGAGATATGGGGACAACATAATTCGATAAGATCAACGATTGATATGAAGGGATCAGACTCAATAGATCGCCATATATGCCTCTCATGAACCGGCCGAAGTTTGCGTGGGCGACCCGAACGTGGCGAAGATTGGGCTGAATTTTGACGCGTATAGCGATCACAGACGCCCCAGACGGTGGTGGGGGACACTCCGTATTTTCTTGCGATTTCGGTGAAGCCTTCGCCTAAATCTTTTTCGGTCTTCCATCTCGTCCTCGTATGAGGTGACCATTCTTTCCGCGGAGTGATTGGACCTAAATTGAGTTGTCTACTCATGATTGAAGTATGAAGGGTGTTGGGGTGTTGAAGTAGAAGAATTACGCGATTTTGTGGAGCATGCAGAAATTTACCGAGACTTTTGCACCCCCACTGTACATACGATCATGCATTGCATGAATGCAACACCTGACTACCTAGGTACTAATGGGCAGCACCTTCTCTACCTATCTTTCGGAGCATCCGTCGGTGTCAGAGAGTTTAATAAGTGTGTATATGTATGTATTAGGTAGGCATGTAGCCTGGCAATTCTTAGCTTCATGCACCCTCGTGTCAGTGGTCAGCTCGTCCAGCTCGTCCTCAATAACCCTGGCTGATCAGTGCGGTTACATAATCGGTAACGCGACTGCTTCAAAAGGTGCATTACTAGGCTAGATACGAGAGAAACTAACTTCTCGATGATCATCTATCAATACAACACGCTTGGCTTCATCAAATTATCCATCTTTTTCGTGGGAGGAACAGAGCAGGGATCGTCGCCTTGAAATGGGTCGCCCCTGCATTAGCGGACCCGGCTTGTCGGGTTGCTCCGCTATGTCCGGGATCCGGAGGAAAACATGAGGTTTCTCTTGGGTAGTCTAATGATGATGAAGATGTTAGGTACAAGCGCAGGCCTGAGTTTCAGTAGAAATACCCCTCCTTGTATTGTGTGGCAACTTCTCTCTAAGGTACCGGCCATCCAGTCCACCATTGCAAGTGACCGACCCTGGTCACCTACAGTAGTACATCACCGTCGCTTCACTAACCTCTTCCGTCGGTCATCGTCAATAACCCTGTACATTATCACCATAATGTGATAACGATAGAGAGCAACCTAGAGCCCCCCAGTATGAAGAATTGTAACACTTTTGCCGACACATACTGATAAAAGAACATGGCTCATTAGATAGTTTAATCTGGGCTTCTGGTTCTGTACTGTAGTATTTCTAACCAACGAAGGAAAAGGTTACTCACCTACAACTGGGGTGGAAGCAGCACATATAGGCTTCAGCTCCTTTGTCCTTACAATCCTAGGGCCACAAATCAAAGCCATTCTAATCCCTTCAACGCCCTTTCAACGAACCACCACATCTGCCAACACGCCCTCATGGCCCTAGGGTTGCCATGAAGCCACGAAGTCATTCAGACCGTCGCTGGCACCCTCAAGCCCTTACAAACCCATCACAACTCCGCTCCGCTTAATATGTACACATTTTCAAGCCCTGCCGGAATAAAGCTAACTTCGCATTCAGCGCTACGCTTCAGCTTCAGAGGGTAATCCTTCGCCATATAACCGTATTTACCATAATTAAAGCAAAGTGGCTAACCCTTATTATCCCAGGCAGGCTTATCCCACCGCTACCGTTCCACGCTGTGGCTGGTTTCTCCTCCCTTCTTCGTATTCTTCCCTCGAAATTCAACGACGAGGTAGTCATACACCAGATTCACCGTCGTGGTTAGGTGCTGACGAAATGTTCCTCCCATTCAGCCCTTCCAAGCCCAGCAACTACGTCGTGGTTACAGTCCCGAATCGAATTAATAGACATGGTAATCCACCCTCCAGTGTTAATAGGCATCTCGACTTCGTTGCAGCGGTGGACAAAGTTCTTGAAGTCGACCGCATAATTGAACGCCGAGTGCTCTTTCGAGACCCATTTAACGAACTGCAGCTGGGTCCAAAGGTCCAAATTTTGATCGATACCTTTCGCTCCGTGCAAACGCTCCAACACCTTAATCATCTCCGTTCCCCTCGTAAAACCCGTAACGGCTGTCAAAGATAGGTTGAATACCCGTTGGATTCCATGCTAGATGACCAGCCTTGAGGCTTGGGGAGCTACACATCTGTATATACGCAAGTGGTGTAGGTCGTCATACCTCTTAATCCAACAACGACTGCTATAGGGCCTTCCTTGACATTGGCAACAACCGCGGCGGCCAATTTAGCTTCATCAATAGGGTAAGCTTCGCCGAATCACCGTCACGGGACCCAATCGCCATAATGGCCACTCAGACTGCCGTCTTCCACATCTCCCAGTTGTCACTGCCTCGAAGGCGATTCTCTTCCCTCAACTTAACGTTGAAGCACTTCCAATCCAGGTACGTATCCTTCTTACTCTCGCTCTCGCTCTACAGCTTCGCAAATACCTTCATCAATTGTTCCATGTCGAAGCCCTCCGGCTAACCTCCTACATCTTTTCTAGACGACATCGTGGCTCTTTCGATGGTTTCTCTCTATCGGGTCCTCTAAAGTTGTTGAGCATCGAGGTGTGAGACTTCCAGGATTGAGGTTGAGGCTACCCGTGACGATTTAGTATGGGAAACTTTATAGGGTAGACTCATGCAGTCTATAGGGTAGACTCTTGATGTAATGCAACAGGAATATAAGTGTATATTTTGATAGGGGTAATCAGGCTTGATGCGTGATAATTAGTGATGATAATCTTTTGGCTAAGCAACAGGTTGCTAAGCCCCTATATATACATCTAGACGCCTTCCTAATGCGAATAAAACCAAAGAATCTTATATAACAAAGCTTCAAAGAAGTCTTTGAAAAGTGGTCCTTTTGTTCCTGGCGAATTCGGAACCCCTATATAGCCGTATGCAGCTATATAGCCGAATTCAGCCAAATCCTTTGATTTCCTTTGAATTCCTCTGAATTCCCACAAAAGTCCTTTCGGACGTCACCGCGTCGGCGAGCCTCTCGCTTCAATCGACAACGGCCACTGCGTTGTGCAGACGCTTCTCCAGCGATTAAGGAAGCTTCAAACCCTTCTTCCCTAAGGTCGAGCTGATTCGCAGATTTGCTACTAAGCGCTCTCACGCCGAGCCTGCCATTGAACCTGCCTCCCTGTATGGGAGCGGTACAGTACCTCGAATGCAACACAAAATGGGTGGATCGGGATGTCAATTTTGCCCAGAGATGGAACCAGAAGATGCTACCATGTCGGCAAAAGTGCTGCAATTCTTCAGACTGGGGGATTCTAGGTTGCTCTCCAACTAGGTTACCCATCAACAACTGGGGTGGGAGCAGCCACATACAAGCTTCAGCTCCTTTGTCCTTGCAATCCTAGGGTCACAAATCAAAGCCCTTTTTGATCCCTTCAGCGCCCTTTCAACAAATCGCCACGTCTGCCGGCAGTAAGCTTCTATCTACTTACGGACAATCAATTGTTTCTGGGCTGATAACGTTTTTTGGGCTAGACTCTACACCCTCAGCAGTTGATACAGTTGGGTCATTGACTTCGGCTAAGTCTGTCGCTACTCTTTCAGCATTCACGATAATTAGAGGTGGGATAAGGTTTAGGCAACTCTAATGTCGTGTCAAGATTTTCGGCGACCGAGGTGGCAACAATTCTAATCCCATCTGCAGATTTTCTCCCATCAAAGCGGCACTGTACCCTCTTAAACCGTGAACCTGTAAATGTCTCTCCGCGTCTACTACCTCTGGCCATCCATCGCTGGTTTACCCTTGAGTCACCTTCCTCCACAATCTTGTAAGAATTATTGATGAGAACGAAAGACGTCACGGTAAAGGGAGCTCTCCTCAGCAGCGCAGCTGTGCTGCTCGACTCCGTACAGGCCGAAGTGCACAAGATGAAGCTCAAGAAGATCCCTTTGTCCGAGTAGCTCTAATTCGTCCTCATGGAAACCCAACTGCGAGGTTTAGGCCAGAACTACATGGGAGCTAGACCCCAGAACTATAGGAATGCTATCTTCCAGGATATACCCATTTATCTTGATGGCAACTATCCGGTTCCCATCACCAACTTTATAAACGCCCAATACTTTCCGAGATCAGTATCGGTACTCCTCCATAAGACTTTAAGGTCGTCTTCGATACTGGGAGCTTCAACCTATGGGTTCCCTAGTTCCAGTGCGGCAGCATCACTTGCTTTCTGCACCTTAAGTACGACTCGTCCGCTTCGCCGACGTACAAGGCGAACGACTCGGATTTTAAGATTCGTTACGGATCTGGTAGCCTTAGCGGTTTCGTTTCGTAGGACGACGTAACCATCGTAACATCACAGTTACCGGCCAAGATTTCGCCGAGGCCGCGAACGAACCTGGGCTTGCTTTCGCCTTGACCGTTTCGACGGTACTCTAGGCTTGGGCTTTGACCGCCTTTCGGCTAACGATATTATCCCTTTTTACAACATAATTAATCAAACGAAGATAACGCCATATTTGTTTTCTACCTTTACGAAGAAAGCGGTGGCGATAATTTGAAGATTATTTTCGATGGTATTATTAAGAACTATATACGGGTAAGATTACGGGAATATTTTTACGACGAAAGGCATATTAGCAGGTAGATTTCGACTTAATCATTTTTGGTAACGAAACGGCCGAGCTTAATAATATCGGTATTATCCTTGATACCGGTACGTCTTTGATCGCCCTGCCGTCGGACCTTTTTAAGCTTTTAAATAAAGAAATCGTCGCTAAAAAAGTGATAACGGCCATTATACGATTGAATGCCCTGTCCGTGGTAAGCTTTCTGACGTCATATTTACTCTGAGCGGTTACGATTTTAGTATTAGCACTTACGACTATATTTTCAAGGTGTAGGGTAGCTGCATTTCGACTTTTATAGGCATAGACTTCTCTGTCCCGGTCGGATTCCTGGCCATTTTGGGCGACACGTTTCTTCAGAAGAGCCATCCTATTGGGGCTATATGTTAGGGATTGCAGTAGTCTAGGCCCGCCTAACAGGCGTCCCGACTACTTATACCTTCTAGTCTCCAGTAGTTTCTGATAGTAGACGATTATCAAGACTTACACCTTTACACAGTTATACGTATCCAATGTATGGCTACTTATGATACGTAAAGAGTATTAAGTTAAACATTACTATTATTTATTATTTCCCCGTTATCTATATCTTTGCCTCCGTAATCCCTAACAAGTGGTACCTATTACCCGAGTCTTAAACCAGTCTTCCTTATTATCCTGTTACTTTCCGCCTACCTAAGGGGGAGCTATAGGTAATACCTAGCGACAAACTTGATACCCTTAGCTATACTTACAAAAGAAAAACTTGAAAGAATACGAGAAGTTTACGTTTATATTGTCAAGTATCCTAACAATTTTATCGTTTAACGAAAACATTCAAGCATTTTATAGACCTTAAAAAAAGCCTTTTACCTAGACGTCGTACCTAACAGCCTTTACGGTGTAATTATTACCGAAGTATTATACCCCGCCGCGTTTCTAAGATATTGGAACCAACTTGATAAACTTTTCGATTAACAATTTAAATAAGTTTATAATTATATTAGGGTCTTTTGCGATAAATCAAAAGAACTTAACGATTTCCTTTTGAGAGGAAAATTATAGATATAGCCAGATACTCCAGAAAAATTGACAAAGGTAACTACCGCAGCGGCAACAGAAACAGAACCAGAGCCCCAAGAACCAGGACCTTAAGAGCTAGAGCCTCGAGAGCCAGAACTAATATCCGTACCGACAACCGAACCAGAGTTCCAGGAGTTCCGGACCCCAGAAGAGATTCCGGCCAACCTAATCCCTAACCAAGAGGGTATGTTAACCCTTCCGCCAGGAGACCCCGGATTATTGGGTTAGGGGATTGGTTAAGACGACGAACCCGACCTGTTTATACCTATGGATAAGGACGACGGTATAGTGCGAGCCCTTACCTATCTTTTTAAGGAAGCGAGAGAGTTTCGCGTTAGTTAAGGCGCGGCGTCCGCCATACGCGGCCAGATTCCAGCTAGAGGATTTACAAAGTTATACAAGATTTGCGTAATTAACGCTAGATTGTTTTGGCCCGACGTCGAAAAAGCTAAGCATAACGGCTTAGATATTTTTAATGACTAGAAGTAGGTATGCTACCGCGATGTATACCTTTGGGCCAAGAGGATAAAGGAATAGGTTGATATAGTTGACCAAGAATCCGCTATCCTTAAAGAAGCGTGGACCTTATTTTGTGGGGAAGCTTTAACTTGGTGGGAGCAATAGCTTTTCGAAGAGGATAAGTATTACCTTCGGGTACGCTTATCGACTTTTTTAAACGCCGTATTAGAATAATTTGGGGTTAAGCTAAAGAAAGCTTAGGAATGGCTAATCCAAAACCGGTATACCTTTGAAGATAATAAGAAAGGGAGACTAGTTAGAGCTTACGTTATAAAGCTGTTTATGTACGCAAAATTATAGGAAGATACGACCGATTTCTAGCTATTTACGCACCTGTACCAAAATTTGTATCCGGCATTTCGGGTATTATGTTCCCGACCTGAAAAATAAAATACCATTACCTTGTACTTAAGCAAGGTTGACGACAAAGTAAAGTCCAAGAAGGCTAAGCTGAACGATACGCCGAAAGCTACCACCACCTTATGGAGCGACGTATATAACAATACGGACAGCCAAAACGATACGGTTAATTGGACAAATTATAACCGCGACAACCGGCGATTTTAACGCCAAGAATCCTTATGGCGTAGTTGAGGATTACCCGGATTCCGTTCGTATAATTCGAACCCCCGCGGTTATTTAGGAGGCTATTGAGGATAGGGATAACGGCGCGAAAAATCGCGTTTTCCTTAACGCCCTGAACGCAAGGAACGTTTAAGCTACCCGGACCGCGGAACTTTTTAACGACGTTTCGGACGGTACCGCAAATTTGGCCAGAAAATTTGACGTTAGGATGGGACTTATACGTTTTTTAACGAAGAGCTTATGTGAGAGCATAAGAAAAACGTTAAGGATTACTAGTTTACCTTATAGGCTAACGGTTATATCTGCTTTAACGAAGGCGAAGTTAAGCTGGAGCCTGATTACGAAAAAGGCTGGATATATTTCGAAGAGGACGTTATCGATAATACTTACTTCGTATATCCTGAAAAGCCTGACGAGACGCCAGATACTGAAAGCGCTAAGGAGAAGACGAGCTATTTATGTAAACAGTGTGATACTGTGTACGGTACGGCCGTTTTTTTCGATTTTTATGCTTAAAAGGAATGCTTGACTAAGGGGCAAGTAATATCTAAGACGATCCGATTAATGAATTTTTCCACGCCCGCTTTAAAGGCTGCTAACGTTAATGGGACCGTATATCTTGTCCTTGACGACGAATAGATGGTTGAGTCCTGATACGACCAGCCTTAATATAGCATGGTAGCTAGTTTATTAGCGCTATGAACGAAGATTCTAAGCTGAAGAAAAGAAGGAAAGAAAAGCAAAGTCGCAAAGTACGTGAAGATCTACAAATGTCCCCACTCTCTGTGTGGCAGGTGGCTAGTTTATGTGGCAGTTGTCGGCCTTACGTGACGGTTGCCAGCCTCACGGTTTGATCCTGGTGACTGCCGTTATACTACTCCTTTTTAGAAACTTGTATACGACCAAAAAAAGTATGCAAGTTTTTATTAGTTATAAGTGCCGTTTTTTCCTTGTTGGTTCGGTTCCTACCTTCGCGGCCTTATTGTTATCGGAGTAATCTTCGTTAATTTCGTCGACAGCCGCTGCGCGTATTTATTCTTATAAGCGGACCGGTAATCCAGGTGCTTCAGGATGTTCCGTATGGAACCGTTTTATTACGATCGGGGCGTTTTTAAAGTTAGTTGCGGAGTATTATATTTTGTCGGGATCGCAGCTTTTTTATTTGGCTCGATATTATAGCTTTTTATAGCGTCCGTTAAGTTTTAATTGTTCGATTTGTTTTACTTCGAACTTTGGTTTACCGTTAATCTTTTTAGATAACGGTGGTATTTGGGTTTGTTAAGGTAACGGGTTGTCGTCGGCTTTGCGTAACCGATCGGCGTAAAATAAGTTAGTTATTTTGTAATTTGGTAGCAAATCGAAAACGAAATTATGTCCGCGTTTTTTTATAACTTTAAAGGGTTTTATTTACTATAAGTTTAAGCAAGTAATTAATGCCTGTATTGCGAAGCTTTTTTTACGTAAAAAAACTTTGTCGCCGACTTTAAAATCGGCTGGGCGACGTTTTTTGTTAGCTTGCGTCTTTTAACGTTTTTGCGTTTTTAGTACGGCTTTTTTCGTAAACGTTTGGACGTTTTTAATTTATTTAACGATTGTTAATATCCGTTAAGTTAGTTTAGTTTTTGCTTTTATTATATTTAAGTTTAGCGAAAGTAGGTTCCGGATATTTTTGCTTAATATAACCTTTAACGGAGCTATATTAATCGACGAATGTCATAATAAATTATATGCGAAATTTAATGCCGGTATATATACGTTTTAATCGTTTTGGTACTTATTAATATAAAAACGTAAACGTTAATTTAGCTTTTAGTTCGTAAATTCGATAACCTTTTGGGTTTGCGGGTATAAGGCGTTTCCGTGGCGATGTTTTATACCGGTAAGTTCGTTTAATTTAGCCAGGAATTAGGAGATAAACTGTTTTACGTTATTACTGATTTAGATAGCCGGTATTTTAAGGAAACGATATAGGTATCGATAATATCGGTTAGTTAAGGTTTCGGCGGTATTAATTTTTTTATCTGGTAAGGTTGCCATAATTTTATTAAGTTTGTCGATAAACGCCTATATATAGTTATAACCGTAGCGGTTTTTTGGCATATTTTTTCCGTCGACGACGACATAATCCTAAACATTATTCGGAATAGAGAAAGGGTAAAGGAGTTTCGGGGTTTTATTTCGAAACGTTCTGTTCCGACGGCAATCGTAATAATTTCGAATATATTGTTGGATATTTTGTTTAAGCCGGGGCTAGGTATACTTCCGTATTAGCATCTTGATTATTTTGTTCTGGTTAAGGTACGCGAATATTTTGGGTGCGTAAATTTTGCGGATAAGTGCGGTACGGAAAAAGATGTAGTCTTTAGTTGTTTTTTTGGGTATTACTAATTTGTTATTTTTTTTGTTTAGGTTTTGTGCTTTATTTTCGTAACGGATAAAGTTGATTAAGTTGGCATTTTGTAAAATATTTTCGATTCGTATTTTAATCGGCATCTCGTTGGTAGTAACGATAGGAAAGTTTAGTCGTTTTGGTAGAATTAAGGCTTGGTTTTTTTCTTCTTTTTTTCGGGTTTTAACTGTAAATAAATTTACCGTTTTTCGTAATAAGGTATCCTCGGTAACATTTTTTTTGTTAAGTCGATATTAAAAGGTAATGTCGAAGTTAAAAATAAAGTCGGCTTATCGGATTTAACGCGTAAAAAGTGTTACGGCCAGCGAAATATAGCATGATAGCTAGTTTATTGGCGCTATGAACGAAGATTCTAAGCTGAAGAAAAGAAGGAAGGAAAGGCAGAGTCGCGAAGTGCGTGAAGATCTACAAATGTCCCCACTCTCTGTATAGCAGCTGTCAGTCCCATGTGACGGTTGCCAGCCTCACGGTTTGATCCTGGTAGCGGCTGCCGTCACACTACCCCCTTCTAGAAACTTGTATACGATCAAAGAGAGTATGCAAGTCTCTGTCAGTTATAGGTGCCGTTTCTTCCTTGTTGATCCGGTTCCTGCCTTCGCGGCCTTATTGTTATCGGGGTGGTCTTCGTTAATCTCGTCGGCCGCCGCTGCGCGTATCCATTCTTGTAAGCGGACCGGTGGTCCAGGTGCTTCAGGATGTTCCGTATGGAACCGTTCTACCATGATCGGTACGTTCTTAAAGTTGGCTACGGAGTATCATGTCTCGTCGGGATCGCAGCCTTTCCATTTGGCCTGATATTGCAACTCTTTGTGGCGCCCGTTAAGTCTTAACTATTCGATTTGTTCCACCTCGAACTTTGGTTTACCGTTGATCTCTTCAGGTAGCGGTAATATCTGGGTTTGTTAAGGTAACGGGTTGTCGTCGGCTCTGCGTAGCCGATCGGCGTGGAATAAGTTAATCATTTTGTAGCTCGGCGGCAAATCGAGAACGAAATTATGTCCGCGTTTTTCCGTAACCTTAAAAGGTCCTACCTACTATAAGTCTAAGCGAGTAGTTGGTACTTACGTCGCGAAGCCTTTTTTACGGAAAAAAACTTTGTCGCCGACTTTAAAGTCGGCTGGGCGACGTTTTTTATTGGCCTATGCCTTTTAACGTTTCTGCGTTTCCAGTGCGGCTTTCCTTGCAAGCGTTTAGACGTTTTTGATTTGTTTAACGATTGCTAATACCCGTTACGCTAGCTCGGTTTCTGCCTTTGCTATATCTAAGTCCAGCGATAGTAAGTTCCGGATATCCTTACCTAATATAACCTTTAACGGGGCTATGTTAATCGACGAGTACCATGATAAATTATGCGCGAAATTTAGTGCCGGTATATGTACGCTCCAATCGTTTTGGTACTTATCGATATAAAAGCGCAAACGTTGATCCAGTTCTTAATTCGTAAACTCGATAGCCCCTTAAGTTTGCGGGTGTAAGGCGCTCCCGTAACGATATTTTGTACCGGTAAGTTCGTTTAACTTAACCAGGAATTAGGAGATAAACTATCCTACGTTATCGCTGATCCAGATAGCGGGCATTTTAAGGAAACGATACAGGTATCGATAATATCGATTAGCCAGGGTCTCGGCGGTATCAATCTTTTTACCTGGCAAGGTTGCCATAATCCTGCTAAGTTTGTCGATAAACGCCCATATATAGTTATAACCGTAACGGTCTTTTAGCATATCTTTTCCGTCGACGGCGACGTGATCCCAAACATTATTCGGAATAGGGAAAGGGTGAAGGAGTCCTAAGGTTTTGTCTCGAGGCGTCTTGTTCCGACGGCAATCGTAACAGTTTCGAATATATTATCGGACATCTTGCTTAAGCCGGGGCCAGGTGTATTCCCGTGTCAGCATCTTAATCACTTTATTTTGGCCAAGGTGCGCGAATATTTTAGGTACGTAAGCTTTGCGGATTAATACGGTACGGAAAAAAAGGTGACCGTCAGTTATTTTCTCGGGTACCACCAATTTGTTATCCTTTTTGCCTAAGTTCTATATCTCGTTCTCGCGACGGATAAGGTCGACCAAGTCGGCACCTTATGGGATATCTTCGATTCGTACCCCAATCGGCATCTCGTTGGTGGCAGCAATAGGAAAGTTTAGTCGTTCTGGCGGAATCAGGGCCTAGTTCCTTTCCTTTTTTTCTCGGGCTTTAACTATAAGCAAATCCACCGTTTTTCGTGATAAGGCATCCGCGGCGACATTTTCTTTACCAGGTTAATACTAAAAGATAATGTCAAAGTTAAAAAGGAAATCGACTTATCGGATCTGGCGCGTAAAAAAAACGCGTTTATTCGCAAAGTATAATAAAGCTTGGTAATCGGTAACAACAAAAAATTTTTGTCCTTAAAGTTCAGGGCAGTAATGCTTGAGGGTTTGGACTACGGCGAGCAGCTTTCGGTCCTAAATAGGATACGCCCTTTCTGCTAGGGTTATAATTTTCGAAAAATATTTTATAGGTTTCCATTCGTTATCTTCTTATTATTGCCAAATAATACCTTTAGTTGCGTTACGGGATGCGTTTATCTTTATTTTGGTCGGTCGGCCAGGTCGAAAGAAGGCCAGGACTAAAGCTTCGCAAACGAGCCGTTTTATTTCTTCGAAAGCCCTTTTTTGCTCGGGTCCTATTACGAAAAGGGCATCTTTTTTTAATAAGCGGTTTAGTGGCTCGGCTATGCCGCTTTTATGGTGGCAGAACATTCGTACGTAATTACAAAATCTTATAAATAAACGGATTGCGATACGGTTATTAAGGTCCTCGAACTTCCATTCTTGGATTGCCCTAATCTTGGCTGGATCGATAAAAATACCTACGCCTGCTTCCATAACAATACCGAGGTAATCTATTTTCTTGACGTTAAACCGGAACTTTTTAATATCTCCTTAAAGGTTAACCTTGTATAGCCGGTAAATAACTTTTTCGCAATGTTCCTAATGTTCTTTCTCCGGGCCGGAATAAATTAGTACGTCGTCGGCGTAAGCGTTTGCGCAATAATCGAGGAGTTTATATAATTAGGCATTAATAAACGATTGCCACCAGGTAGGGCCTATTTTTAGTCCAAATGGAAATACTTTTTATTGGAACGTTCCTTAACGGGTCTTAAATGCTATCAGGTACTCCGACCTAATAACGACACGAAGTTTATGGAACGCTTAGATAATATCGATCTTGGTAAAGCATTTGGCGTTTCGGCAGTTGAATATAGTACCGTTAAATAAAGGGGCTGGAACAAAGCGATTTTTTAAATGTTGGTTCCTTTAACGGTAATCGATATAAAACCGGCGTTCCGACGAATGGGGTTTTGGGGCAAACAGGACTGAGGCGGCGTCCTTTCGCATATATAGTTCGATAAAGTCCATCTTTAACAATTTATTTACCACTTTTTTTTTTAGCGGAAGGTACTGGATAGGCGTTCTATAAGTGGGGGGTCCAGAGGCGGGTATCGGCCGGTCGAGTTCCAGAACTACGTTATGGCCAGGTCGGAAGTCTGGGAGGGTATTGGCTTCTTTTTTTGAAAAAAATCCTTCCAGATAGGCGAGGGGTTTTGGTAGGAGCTCCCGGACTCGTTTTACGTGCTCCGGATCCTTATTTTTGGGGAAAGGGATTTCTTGGCCGTTATATATCTTTTAATTTTTCAAGGCGGTTACTGTTATAACGTTCGACTTTTTATTTTCAAAAGGAATAGCTTTTTGGGGTAACGGCCATTTGCTCCATCGTTCTGTACGGGGGTTTATTTCCAACTTATTCGTTAATAAGGCGACGACTACGTTATCCTCAGCAATTTTTATAGCGGAGATGGTCGGCTTGGTATTATATGCGTCCGGTATATCTTTCTCGTCTACCATATCTAACGAAATAACAGGTACGGGTATTAAGGTGGAATCGTTTTCGGGTTTCCTCCATAAGCGTCGAAGGATCTGGTATTACTTATCGGCCTTTTTTATGGCGCGGTTACGGCGGTAGACGTTTTCCTAAACTTTAGGGTCGACGTATCCGTCCAGCAAGCATCGGGCTGGGAGTTCAATCGCCGGTGAGAACTTGACCAAAACTGGTAGGTCGTCGGGCCAGATAATACTTTTGTTCTTGCAATCCAATAATAAGCTATATTCTTCCATCCAGTCGAGACCGATAAAAATATCGTATCCAGTATCCGTAATCTGGAAAACCTGATCGGGAAAACGTCGTCCGTTAATTTCGAATATTGCAATCATCTGGGCTTTTACTTGGCCGGCGGGTTACTTCCGGTAATCCTACAATTGAATTAGCTTTTTTAACCGGATAATATAAGCTTATAATCGCTTTTTCGTTTACTTAGCGAAAGAGGGGTTAACGAAAAGTCGGGTTTGTGCTCCGGTATTACAAAGAGCGGTGGTACGTAAGCCAATTCCATTTACTTAAATTTGCGTAATCTTAATAAAAACTTTGCATTTCTTGGGGTTACTTATTTCCGCTATTGTTAACATAGGAAAAACCATCAAGGAATTTTTTAACGGTCCTACTCTTTTTCCGATTCGTCGGAACTGGACGAATTATTTATTGTTTTTACCGTAACGACCTTTTTCTTATCGGGGCAGTCGCCAGCCTTATATCCCGTCTTGCCACAGTTAAAGTACGTGCCGGCCTCCTAATAAACCTTCTTCTTAACCTCCGACAAAGGCTTGCCGGTATTGCCCGAAATTCTCGATTTGCCGGGATTGCTACTCGAACGGGGTTTTTTGTTCTTATCTTTCGGTCCATCAGGGTCGTATAATCGGGACTTACGTTTTTGCTAACGCTTCTTATAGACGAGCTGGTTGCTGTAAGTAGCTGTAACGACGCGGTTATAGAACTTTTCGTAGGTAACGTCAGGATTACGGCTATTTTCAAAAAGGCATAAATCGAGGTTTGGGGGGATATGTTTTTACAGAACTTGCTTCCATTTATCCTCGGTAATTTTGGCCTTTTAGGCGAAAGCGTTAAACTTAAAAATAAAATCGTGGATATTTTAATCTTTGCCGGGCTTGAAGGTGAAGGTACGGAAGGTCTTTTTGGTAACGGAGGCTTGGTTCGGGTTATGGTACGATAACTCCAGCACCTGGATCATTTCAGCTACGCAAAAAAAAGGTTACATGGTCGATCGGTAACGAATTTCAATTACCTGTTCGGCTTTTCCTTCCAAAAAGCTTATTAAGTAAACTATACGAATCTTTTCGTTCCGAAAGGTCGGTTTATTTACTTCGAACTTATCTGCGACTTTACGAACCTAAACGTCAAATTTGGTTTTATCACCGTTAAACTTGGCTAAATCGTTAACGTAAGTTCTTTCCTTTCGGTTATAGTTAAAATTCGCGCCATCAATTTCTGCGAACTTGCGGAAAGCGGGCCATGCTGCCATACTAGTAGGGCGAAACGTGCTAGTGCTACCGAAAGCGCTGTCAATTGTGTTTTCTCGGCGAGGGCGGTCGGCGTCGTCGGAAGGAGTGGGGGAAAAATGGCTTTGTCTGGCCTGAAGGCGAGCGACTTCGTCACGGAGTCTTTGAAGTTCTCCCTGGACATCCTGGTTGTCGTCAGCCATCTCGTCGATCAGCTGCCTGTCGGGGTCGGTTTCTAGGTGGCTATGGTCTTGGTCTTGGTCTGATAAACCCTCTATTTTTACGGATTCGGTCTCGTTTTGCGGCACGTCGTTTTCCGCACTCTGGTCTGGGTCTTGGGGAGGTACTTCGTCTTCTGCACTCTCAATTCTACCTTTAATTGATCTGAGTCGCTCTGAACGTCGACTAGCTGATGGGTAGTCTTTCCTAACAAACATCTAGTCTTGATGCTGGTTGGTCTGGGTCTTGGGTCTGGTCTGGGACGCGTTATTTTTCGTCGTTACGTGTCGACGTAAAAGAGGTGTGGTGCCTTATTTATTGATCGCTAGGCCAGCGAGGAAGGGAAT
>QJOA01000943.1:0-19386 GCA_004155915.1 Monosporascus sp. CRB-9-2
AGCTCCTAATGGTCCGTGCAATGGGCTTGGCGCCACCCAAAGCACGTTGTCCCAAGCTGGATTCGAACCAGCTGTCCTGACGCAAGCTGAGGTTGCCCAAGCCTGCAGCAAGCGCGCGAAAAAGAACACCCAGGCTCGCGACCACTGAGCCATTAGGACTTACAATTTAATAATAAATTAAATTTTTTTATCTAATTAAAATCGATAAAAATATCGTATCTAATATATATAATTTAAAAAACTTAATCGGAAAAACGTTATCCGTTAATTTCGAATATTATAATTATCTAGATTTTTATTTAACCGGCGGAGTATTTTCGGTAATTTTATAATTAAATTAATTTTTTTAATTAAATAATATAAACTTATAATCGTTTTTTCGCTTACTTAATAAAAAAAGCTGACAAAAAGTTAGATTTATATTTTAATATTACAAAAAGTAATAATACGTAAGCTAATCCTATTTACTTGAATTTACGTAATTTTAATAAAAGTTTTAAATTTTTTAAAATTATTTATTTCCGTTATTATTAATATTAAAAAATTTTTCGAAAAATTTTCCGATAATTTTACTTTTTTTCCGATTTATCGAAACTAAACGAATTTTTTATTATTTTTACCGTAGCAACCTTTTTTTTTATTAAGGTAATCGTTAACTTTATATCCCGTTTTGTTATAATTAAAGCACGTATTAATTTTTTAATAAACCTTTTTCTCGGCTTCCGATAAAGGCTTATCGGTATTACCCGAAGTTTTCGATTTGCCGGGATTATTATTCGAACGGGGTTTTTTATTTTTATTTTTCGGTTTATTATTATTAAAGTTATATAATCGGCACTTACATTTTTATTAACATTTTTTATAAACGAATTAATTACTATAAGCGGTTATAATAATGTAATTATAAAACTTTTCTTAAATAATATTAAAATTACGGATATTTTTAAAAAAGCGTAAGTCAGGATTTAAAGAAATATATTTTTATAAAATTTAGTTTTATTTATCCTCGGTAATTTTAACTTTTTAAACAAAAACGTTAAATTTAAAAATAAAATCGTAATTATCTTAATTTTTCTAATAACGAAAGCTTAATTCGAGTTATAATACGATAATTTTAACACATAAATTATTTCGGTTACGCAAAAAAAAAAGGTTATATAATCGATCGGTAACAAATTTCAATTATTTATTTAGCTTTTTTTTTTTAAAAAAAAAGCTTATTAAATAAACTATATAAATTTTTTTTTCTTACAAAATCGATTTATTTATTTCAAACTTATTTACGACCTTATAAATTTAAACGTTAAATTTAATCTTATTACCGTTAAACTTAATTAAATCGTTAACGTAACCTTTTTTTTTCGCTTATAATTAAAATTCGCGTTATTATTTTCCGCAAATTTATAGAAAGCAGGCTATATTATTATACCGATAAGGCGAAACGTATTAATATTACCGAAAACGTTATTAATTATATTTTCTCGGTAAAGGCGGTTAACGTTATCGGAAAAAATAAAAGAATAATAACTTTATCTAGTTTAAAAACGAACAACTTCGTCGCGAAATCTTTAAAATTCTCCCTAGACGTCCTAGTTATCGTCAGCCATTTCGTTAATCAGCTATTTATCGGGATCGGTTTCTAAATAGCTATAATCTTGGTCTAGTAAACTCTCTATCTTTAAAAATTTGGTCTCGCTTTTCAGCACGTCATCTTCTACCGTTTCTTCAAGGTATTCATCGTTTTCTGTACTCTGGTCTAGGTTTTAGGGAAGCACTTCATCTTCTGCATTTTTAATTCTACATTTAATTAATCCAAGTCGCTCTAAACGTCGACTAGCTAATAGGTAATCTTTTCTAATAAACATTTAATCTTGATATTAATCAGTCTAGGTTTTAATCTTAAATCACGTTATTTTTCGACGTTACGTATCGACGTAAAAAAAATATAATACCTTATTTATTAATTGTTAAACCAGCAAAAAAGGAAATAAATTTAAAATAGTAATACGACCAGTATTAATATAACATAATAACTAATTTATTAGCGTTATAAACGAAAATTTTAAACTAAAAAAAAGGAAAAAAAAAAGGTAGGGTCGCAAAATGCGAAAAAATCTACAAATATTCCCACTCTCTATATAGCAGATGGCTAATTCATATGGCAGCTGTCAGCCCTATATAAACGGTTACCAGCCTCACGGTTTGATCCTGGTGGCTTGATTCTGGTGGCTGCCATTACACGGCTATTAATTATTTTTTCGGATATTATTAATTTATTATCTTTTTTACTTAAATTTCATGTTTTATTTTCGTAACGGATAAGATTAATTAAGTTAATACCTTATAAAATATTCTCGATTCGTACTTTAATCGGTATTTCGTTAATAGTAATAATAAAAAGGTTTAATTATTTTAACGGAATTAAAGTTTAATTTTTTTCTGTTTTTTTGAGCCTTAATTATAAATAAATTAACCGTTTTCCGTAATAAAATATTTACGGTAACATTTTCTTTATCAAATCGATATTGGAAAATAATATTAAAATTAAAAAGAAATTTAGTTTATCGGATTTAGCGCGTAAAAAAACACGTTTATTCGTAAAATATAATAAAGTTTAATAATCGGTTATAATAATAAAAATCTGTTTTTAAAATTTAAAGTAATAATATTTAAAGATCTAAACCATAATAAGCAGCTTTCGATTTTAGATAAAATATGCCCTTTTTGCTAAAGTTATAATTTTCGAAAATATTTTACGGGTTTTTATTTATTATATTTTTATTATTATTAAATAATACCTTTAATTACGTTACAGAATACATTTATTTCCATTTTGGTTAATTAATTAAATCGAAAAAAACGCAAAAATTAAGGTTTTATAAGCAAATTATTTAATTTTTTTAAAAGTTTATTTTTATTTAAATTTTATTACGAAATTTTTTTTAAATAAATGGTTTAATAATTTAATTATACCGTTTTAATAATAATAAAATATTCGTAAATAATTATAAAACTTTGTAAATAAACGGATTATTATATAATTATTAAAATATTCGAAATTTTATTTTTAAATTATTTTAATTTTAATTAAATTAATAAATATATTTATGTTTATTTTTATAATATTACCGAAATGATTTATTTTTTTACGTTAAACCGGAACTTTATAATATCTTTTTAAGGCCGGAATAAATGAATATATTATTGGCGTAAATATTTGCGTAATAATTGAAAAATTTGTATAATTAAATATTAATAAACGATTATTATTAAATAAAACTTATTTTAAATTTAAATTAAAATAATTTATTAAAACGTTTTTTACCGGATTTTAAATTTTATTAAATATTTCGATTTAATAACGATACGAAATTTATAAAACGCTTAAATAATATTAATTTTAACAAAACATTTAACGTTTTAATAATTAAATATAATACCGTTAAATAAAAAAATTAAAATAAAGTAATTTTTTAAATATTAATTTTTTAACGATAATCGATATAAAATTAGCGTTCCGATAAATATAGTTTTAAAGTAAATAAAATTAAAACGGGGTTTTTTTATATATATAATTCGATAAAATTTATTTTTAATAATTTATTTACTACTTTTTTTAACGAAAAGTATTAAACGAGCGTTCGGTAAGTTAAAAATCTGAAGGCGGGTATCGGCCGGTCGAATTTTAAAACCATATTATAACCGGGTCGGAAATCCGGAAAAATGTTAACTTTTTAAAAAAAAAAAAACCTTTTTAAATAAATAAAAGGTTTTAATAAAAATTTCCGGATTTATTTTACGTATTCCAGATCTTTATCTTTAAAAAAAGAAATTTTTTAGCCGTTATATATCTTTTATTTTTATAAAACGATTAACGTTATAACGTTTAACTTTTTATTTTTAAAAAAATAATTTCTTAAAGTAACGAAAATTAATTTTATTATTCCGTACGAAAATTAATTTTTAATTTATTTGTTAACAAACCGATAATTACGATATTTTTAATAGTTTTTATAACGAAAATAATCGGCTTAATATTATATACATTCGATATATCTTTTTTATTTAATATATTTAATAAAATAATAAATATAAATATTAAGGTAAAATTATTTTTGGGTTTTTTTTATAAACGTCGGAAATTTTAGTATTATTTATCGGCCTTTTTTATAACGCGATTACGGTAATTAACGTTTTCTTAAACTTTAAAATCGACGTGACTATTTAGCAGGTACCGGGTTAAGAATTTAATTGCTGGTAAAAACTTAGCTAAAGCTAAAAGGTTATCGGATTAAATAATATTTTTATTCTTATAATCTAATAATAAGCCGTATTTTTTTATCCAATTAAAACAGATAAAAATATCGTATCCGGTATTTATAATTTAAAAAACTAAATCGAGAAAATATTATACGTTAGTTTCAAATATTGTAATTATTTAGGTTTTTATTTAGCCGGCAGGTTATTTCCGGTAATCATATAACTAAATTAATTTATTAACCAAATAATACGAACTTATAATTACTTTTTTATTTATTTAACAAAAATTTTTTTAAATAAAAAATTGAATTTATGTTCCGGTATTACAAAAAACGATAATACGTAAACTAATCTTACTTATTTAAATTTACGTAATTTTAATAAAAACTTTATATTTTTTAAGGTTATTTATTTCCGTTATTATTAATATTTAAAAAATTATTAAAAAATCTTTCGACGGTTTTACTTTTTTTCGACTTATTAAAATTAAATAAATTCTCTATTATTTTTACCGTAACAACCTTTTTTTTATTAAGATAATTATTAGCCTTATATTTTATTTTATTATAATTAAAATACGTACCAACCTTTTAATAAGCCTTTTTTTCGACTTTCGATAAAGGCTTGCCGGTATTACTCGAAGTTTTCGATTTGCCGAAATTATTACTCGAACGAAATTTCTTATTTTTATTTTTCGGTTTATTATTATCAGAATTATATAATCGAAATTTATACTTTTGCTAGCATTTTTTATAAACAAATTAGTTATTATGAACGGCTATAATAATATAATTATAAAACTTTTTATAAATAACGTTAAAATTACGGTTATTTTTAAAAAGGTATAAATTAAAACTTAAAAAAAATATTTTTATAAAACTTACTTTTATTTATTTTCGGCGATTTTAACTTTTTAAACGAAAGTATTAAATTTAAAAATAAAATCGTAAATATTTTAATTTTTACCAGGCTTAAAGGCGAAAATACGGAAAAGATTTTTAATAACGGAAACTTAATTCGGATTTTAATACGATAATTCCAATACTTAAATTATTTCGGTTACGTAAAAAAAAGGTTATATAATCGATCGGTAATAAATTTTAATTACTTATTTAATCTTTTCTTTTAAAAAATTTATTAAATAAATTATACGATTTTTTTTTTAAAAAATTTGATTTATTTATTTCGAATTTATTTACGACTTTACAAATTTAAACGTTAAATTTAATTTTATTACTATTAAACTTAATTAAGTTATTAATACAGATTTTTTTTTTCGATTGTAATTAAAATTCGCGTTATTATTTCCTATAAATTTGTAAAAAGCAGGCCATATTATTATACCGGTAAAACGAAACGTATTAATATTACTAAAAGCCTTATTAATTATATTTTCCCAGTAAAAACGATTAACGTTATCGAAAAAACTAAAGAAATAATAACTTTATCCGGCTTAAAAATAAATAATTTCGTTACGAAGTTTTTAAATTTTTCCTTAAACGTCCTAATTATCGTTAACTATTTCGTCGATCAATTGTTTATCGGAATCGGTTTTTAAATCACTATAATCTTGATTTTAGTTTAATAAACTCTTTATTTTAAAAATTCGATTTCGTTTTTCGGTACGTTATTTTCTGCCGTTTTTTTAAGGTATTCGTTATTTTTTTATATTTTGATTTAAATTTTAAAAAAGCGTTTCGGTTTTTACATTCTCGATTCTACCTTTAATTAATTTAAATTACTTTAAATATCGACTAACTAATAAATAATCTTTTTTAATAAATATTTAATTTTAATACTGGTTAATCTAAATTTTAATTTTAAGTTTAATTTAAAACGCATTATTTTCTATCGTTACGTATTGTAACGGCATTGGCAGCTGAGGCACGTTAGACCCTACTTTTGTACAGCTGATAGCAGCGCAGCCCTTAGCCTATTTAGGTCTGCTGTATAAATGGCTATTCTTTTTCTTTTTCCTTTCTTTCTTTACCTTGAAATCTTTATTTATAACTTGCCAATTGTTACAGCCAGCGAGATATAGCATGGTAGCTAGTTTATTGGCGCTATGAACGAAGATTCTAAGTTGAAAAAAAAAAGGAAAAAAAAAGCAAAGTCGCAAAGTGCGTAAAGATCTACAAATGTCCCCACTCTTTGTGTGGCAGATAGCTAGTTTATGTGGCAGCTATCAGCCCTATGTGACGATTATTAACCTTACGGTTTAATTCTGGTGGCTGCCGTTATATTGCCCCCTTTTAAAAATTTGTATACAACTAAAAAAAGTATACAAATTTTTGTTAGTTATAGGTACCGTTTCTTTTTTATTGGTCCGGTTCCTGCCTTTGCGACTTTATTATTATCGGGGTAGTTTTCGTTAATTTCGTCGACAGCTGTTACGCGTATTTATTTTTGTAAGCGGATCGGTAATTTAAGTACTTTAGGATATTTTATATGGAATCGTTTTATTACGATTAGGACGTTTTTAAAGTTGGTTATAGTATATTATATTTTGTTAGGATCGTAGCTTTTTTATTTGGCTTAATATTATAGCTTTTTGTAACGCCCGTTAAGTTTTAATTGTTCGATTTATTTTATTTCGAACTTTAATTTACCGTTAATTTTTTTAGGTAACGGTAATATTTAGGTTTATTAAGGTAACGGATTGTTATTAGCTTTACGTAATTAATCGGTATGGAATAAGTTAATTATTTTATAACTTGGCGGCAAATCGAGAACGAAATTATGTCCGCGTTTTTTTATAACTTTAAAAGGTTTTATTTATTATAAATTTAAACGAATAGTTAATGTTTACGTTATAAAGCCCTTTTTATAGAGGAAAACTTTGTCGCCGACTTTAAAGTTAACTAAGTAACGTTTTTTATTAATTTATAGCTTTTAACGTTTTTGCGTTTTTAATACGGTTTTTTTATAAACGTTTAAACGTTTTTAATTTATTTAACAATTGGTAATATTTCTTAAGCTGGCTTGGTTTTTGCCTTTATTATATTTAAGTTTAACGAAAGTAAATTCCGGATATTTTTATTTAATATAATTTTTAACGAAATTATATTAATCGACGAATATTATAATAAATTATGCGCGAAATTTAATACCGGTATATATACGTTTTAATCGTTTTGGTATTTATCGATATAAAAGCGTAAACGTTAATTTAATTTTTAGTTTGTAAATTTAATAACTTTTTAAATTTACGGATATAAGGCTTTTCCGTAATAATGTTTTATATTAGTAAGTTCGTTTAATTTAATTAAGAATTAAAAAATAAATTATTTTGCGTTATTATTGATTTAGATAGCGGGTATTTTAAGGAAATAATATAAGTATTGATAGTATCGGTTAATTAAGGTTTTGGCGGTATTAATTTTTTTACTTGGTAAGGTTATTATAATTCTGTTAAGTTTGTCGATAAACGCCTATATATAGTTATAATCGTAACGGTTTTTTGGTATATTTTTTCCGTCGACGACGACATAATTTTAAATATTATTCGGAATAGGGAAAGGGAAAAAAAGTTCCGGGGTTTTATTTCGAGGTATTTTATTCCGACGGTAATTATAATAATTTTAAATATATTGTTAGATATTTTGCTTAAATTAGGGCCAGGTATATTTCCGTATTAACATTTTAATTATTTTGTTTTAATTAAGGTACGTAAATATTTTAAATACGTAAGCTTTACAGATGAATGCGGTACGGAGAAAAATACGGCCGTTAATTATTTTTTTGAATATTATTAATTTATTATTCTTTTTATTTAAATTTTGTACCTCGTTTTCGTGACGGATAAAGTTGATTAAGTTGGTATTTTGCGGGATATTTTCGATTTGTACTTTAATCGGCATTTTATTAATGGTAGCGATAAGAAAGTTTAGTCGTTTTGGCGAAATTAGGGCTTAGTTTTTTTTTTTTTTCGGGCTTTGATTATAAATAAATTTACCGTTTTTCGTAATAAGGCATTCGTGGCGATATTTTTTCTGTTAGGTTGATATTGGAAGATAATGTTAAAGTTAAAAAGGAAGTTAGTTTATCGGATTTAGCGCGTAAAAAAAATGCGTTTGTTTGCAAAGTATAATAAGGTTTGGTAATTGGTAATAATAAAAAACTTTTATTTTTAAAGTATAGGGCAGTAATATTCGAAAATTTGGATTATAATAAGCAGCTTTCGGTTTTAAATGGGATACGTTTTTTTTGTTAAAGTTATAATTTTCGAGAAATATTTTATAGGTTTTTATTCGTTATTTTTTTATTATTATTAAATAATGTTTTTAATTGCATTACGAGATACGTTTATTTTTACTTTAGTTGGTTAATTAAATTGAAAAAAGGCCAGAATTAGGGCTTTATAAGCGAGCCGTTTTATTTTTTCGAAGGCCTTTTTTTATTTGGGTTTTATTACGAAAAGGGCATTTTTTTTTAATAAGCGGTTTAATAGTTTGGTTATACCGTTTTTATAGTAGCAAAATATTTATACGTAATTATAAAGTTCTATAAATAAACGAATTACGATATGGTTATTAAGGGTTTCGGATTTTTATTTTTAAATTGTTTTAATTTTGGTTAAATCGATAAAAATATTTACGCCTGTTTTTATGATAATACCGAAATAATCTTTTTTTAACGTTAAATCGGGATTTTTTAATATTTTCTTAAAGGTTAACTTTATACAATTGGTAAATAATTTTTTCGTAATATTTTTAATATTTTTTTAAGGCCGAAATAAATTAATATATCGTTAATATAAACGTTTATATAATAATTTAAAAGTTTATATAATTAAGTATTAATAAACGATTATTATTAAATAAGGTTTATTTAAATCTAAATAAAAGTATTTTTTATTAAAATGTTTTTTAACGGATTTTAAATATTATTAAATATTTCGACTTAATAATGACGCAAAGTTTATGGAACGTTTGGATAATATCGATTTTAGTAAAACGTTTGGTATTTTAGTAATTAAATATAGTACCGTTAAATAAAAGGGTTAAGATAAGACGATTTTTTAAATGTTGGTTTTTTTTAACGATAATTAATATAAAACCGGCGTTCCGATAAATAGGGTTTTAAAGTAAACAGAATTAAAGTGGCGTTTTTTCGTATTATAATTCGATAAAGTTTATTTTTAATAATTTATTTACCACTTTTTTTTTAGCAGAAAATATTAAATAAGCGTCCGGTAAGTAAGGGGTTTAAAGGCGGGTATTGGCCGGTTAGGTTCCAGAATTACGTTATAACCAGGTCGGAAGTTTAAGAAAGTGTTGGTTTTTTTTTTTTTTTTTTCGAAAAGAATTTTTTTAAGTGGGCGAAAGGTTTTGGTAAAAGCTTTCGGATTTGTTTTATGTATTCCGGATTTTTATTTTCGGGAAAAGGGATTTTTTGGCCGTTATATGTTTTTTTATTTTTGTAAAGCGGTTAACGTTATAACGTTTAATTTTTTTGTTTTTAAAGGGAATAACTTTTAAAGTAACGGAAATTTGCTTTATCGTTTCGTACGGAGGTTGGTTTTTAATTTGTTCGTTAGTAAAACGATAATTATATTATTTTTAGTAACTTTTATCGCGGAAATGGTTAGCTTAATATTGTATATATCCGGTATATCTTTTTTATTTAATATATTTAACGAAATAATAGGTACGGGTATTAATATAAGGTTATTTTCGGGTTTTCTTTATAAACGTTGGAGGATTTAGTATTATTTATCGGCTTTTTTTATAGTGCGGTTACGGTAATAGATGTTTTTCTAAACTTTAGGGTTGATATATCCGTTTAGCGGGTATCGGGCTAGGAGTTTAATCGCTGGTGAGAACTTAGTTAAAGTTAAAAAGTTGTCGAGTTGGATAATATTTTTGTTTTTAGAGTTTAATAATAAGTTATGTTTTTTTATTTAATTAAAACCGATAAAAATGTCGTATTTAATATTTGTAATTTAAAAGATTTAATCGGGAAAACGTTATCTGTTAATTTCGAATGTTATAATTATTTAGGCTTTTATTTAGCCGGCAGGTTGCTTCTGGTAATTTTGTAACTGAATTAGTTTTTTTAGTTAAATAATATAAATTTGTAATTACTTTTTTGCTTATTTAATAAAAAAAGGATTAACGAGGAATCGGGTTTATGCTTTACTGTTATAAAAAGCGGTAATACGTAGGTTAATTTTATTTATTTAAATTTATGTAATTTTAATAAAAGTTTTGCATTTTTTAAGGTTACTTATTTCCGTTATTGTTAATATAAGGAGGATTATTAAGGAGTTTTTCGATAATCTTAATTTTCTTTTTCGATTTGTTAAAGTTAAATAAATCTTTTATTATTTTTATTGTAATAACTTTTCTTTTATTAAGGTAATCGTTAGTTTTATGTTCCGTTTTGCTATAGTTAAAGTACGTACTAGTTTTTTAATGGACCTTTTTTTCGGCTTTTGATAAAGGTTTGCCGGTGTTGCCCGAAGTTTTCGATTTGCTAGGATTATTACCTAGACGGGGTTTTTTAGTTTTATTTTTCGGTCCATTGTTATTCAGGTCGTATGGTTAGAGTTTACGCTTTTGCTAACGTTTCTTTCAGGCGAGCTGGTTGCTGTAAGCGGCTATAACGATGCGGTTATAAAATTTCTCGTAAGTAACGTCAGGATCGCGGTTATTTTTAAAAAAGCGTAGGTCAAGGTTTGGAGGAATATGTTCTTATAGAATTTGCTTTTATTCGTCCTCGGCGATTTTGACCTTTTAAG
Source organism: Monosporascus sp. CRB-9-2 (assembly GCA_004155915.1). Classification (NCBI taxonomy): domain Eukaryota; kingdom Fungi; phylum Ascomycota; class Sordariomycetes; order Xylariales; genus Monosporascus; species Monosporascus sp. CRB-9-2. Next base: position 11,003 of record QJOA01000943.1, read on the forward strand.
CGAAAGCGTTAAATTTAAAGATAAAATTATAAATATTTTAATTTTTGCCGGGTTTAAAGGCGAAAGTACGGAAAGTTTTTTTGGTAACGGAAGTTTAATTCGGATCGTAGTACGATAATTTTAGTACCTGGATTATTTCGGTTACATAAAAAAAAATGCGTAATTAATCGGTAATAAGTTTTAATTATTTATTCGGCCCTTTTTTTAGGAAGCTTATTAAGTAAATTATGTAAGTCTTTTTATTCCGAAAGGTTGGTTTATTTATTTTGAATTTATTTATGATTTTACGAATTTAGGCATTAAATTTGGTTTTGTTACCGTTAAACTTTGCTGGGTTATTGGCGTAGGTTTTTTCTTTTTAGTTATAATTAAGATTTGTGTTATTATTTTCTGTAAACTTGCGGAAGGTGGGTTATATTGCCATATTAGTAGGGCGAAACGTATTAATGTTACCGAAAGCGTTGTTAATTATGTTTTTTTAACGAAAGCGGTCGGCGTTATTAAAAAAAAGGTAGGGAAATAATAGCTTTATTTAGCCTAAAGGCGAGCGATTTCGTTGCGGAATTTTTGAAGTTTTTCCTAGATATTCTGGTTATCGTTAGTTATTTCGTTAATTAACTGTTTGTTAAGATCGGGTTTTAAATAGTTATGGTTTTGGTTTTGGTTTAATAAATCCTTTATTTTTACGGATTCGGTTTCGTTTTGCGATACGTGGTTTTTTGCTCTTTTTTTAGGGTATTCGTTATTTTTTGTACTTTGGTTTGGGTTTTAAGGAAACATTTTGTTTTTTGCATTTTCGATTATATCTTTAATTAATCTAAATCGTTTTGAACGTTAATTAACTGATAAGTAATCTTTTTTAATAGATATTTAGTTTTGATGCTGGTTAATCTGGGTCTTGGTTTTGGGTTTAGTTTGGGACACATTATTTTTCGTCGTTACGTATCGACGTAAAGATATGGTACCTTATTTATTAATCGCTAGATTAGCGAGGAAGGGAGTAAGCTTAAAATAATGTTACGGCTAGCGAAATATAGCATAGTAACTAGTTTATTAACGTTATAAACAAAGATTTTAAGCTGAAGAAAAAAAGGAAAGAAAAGTAAAGTCGCAAAATACGTAAAGATTTATAAATGTTCCCATTTTTTATGTAGCAGGTGGTTAGTTTATATGGCAGCTATCAGCCCTATATAACGGTTGCCAGCCTTACGGTTTGATCCTGGTAGCTGCCGTTATACCAATAAACTAGCGTTTTGTTATATATAATGGCCGTAATATTATTCCAAGGTTATTACTTTCGCTAAACCAAGCGATTAATAAATACGGCATCGTTAAACCGGGCAATTAATAAAAATTATTTCGCTAGCTTAACGATTAATAAATAAGGTACTTTATCGTTAAGGCATAACGACATAAAATAACGTACAAAATCAAACTTGGCGGGCATAAAGATTTGCCTGCTAAAAAAGTTCGGGTATGTAAAAAACGATATATATCCGGACCTAACCCGAAAACTTGCCTGCGGAAATATTAAAATACTAAACTCCAAAACCTAGACCCGACCGACCGGCAGATGGTAATATACCGAAAATAAAAAAATAAAAAAGATTCGCGCCTGCTTAAAAAGGTATTAAAATACCGATTAAACCGAAGCCTTTAAAATAAAAGCTTTACTTATTAAATCCGACCGACCGGCAGATAGCGATATGCCGAAAATAAAAAGATTAAAAAGATTTACGCCTGTTTACGGAAGTATTAAAATCCCCGACTCCGACTAACGGCCGTAATCTCGATTACGCGCGCCCGGTTACAATTTAATACGCCGCGTTTACGATCATTTGCGCCCGGCTACGATTTAATACGCCGCGTTTACGATCACTTACGCCCGGCTATATTATCTCGTTAATCGCCGCGTTTTCGACTATACGCGCCCGGCCTTAAAAAACGGTGGACTTGGTAGCTTGGAAGTTTTGATAAGGTAATAACAAAGTATTAGAAATAAAGGTAGCAAAAAAAAAAAGGTACGACCGGTCGGTTAAATGACTGGCTGACTTCTAACTTGAATACTTTCTCCGCTCGTATGCAAGTTTTTAGGAGGGGGTAGTGTAACGGTACTGGCAGCTGGGGTACGTCAGACCCCACTTTTGTACAGTTGATGGCAGCGCAGCCCTTGGCCTATTTAGGTCTGCCGTATAAGTGGCCATTCTCTTCCTTTTTCCTTCCTTTCTTCACCTTGAAATCTTTATCTATGTTCTCGGGTGCCAACTAGGCACAACAGTAAGCGGCGAGTGCAAAATTGATCAGTGCACCGAAAATTGGGGACCTTTTGGGCGAATCATATTAATCCCTATCGATATACATCAGCTTCCACCTAAATTTGGCTATGGTATTTGTACCAATATATGTTATTATTACAAATAACCACATTACACACATTACAACGGGAACGCACTCTAGGTGTTACACTTCGATTTACAACACCGTTTCCTGCCACTTTTAAGCCAATTCGGCGCTGCCCAAGCCATATATAACCTAAACAAACCTAACAATTGCTTGGATTTTTTAATAAAACCCGTATATATTGTTCTAAAGGAATTTGTATAGCGCCACCACGTAAAATACTCTCTAAAGCTAGCTTTCTGTTGCTAACTTCGGCTCCGAAATACCTAAAGGCTTCTTCTACGAAAGCCATACGAAAATCGATAGCATTTTCGAAACGGTCCCAAAAAAGTTAACCTTTTAATTAAAAAATAAAACAATTCGTAATAACAACTTAAAAAAGAAAGTTAAAGATAATAACTTAACCTACGTTCTTACGCAAATAATGCTTCTATATAAAGTTATAACGTTTTTGATTATCAATATTAACGCCGTTTATATAATGGTTATAATCGGAAACCATATAAGGTATCATAACCGTTATTTACTCCTAATTTCTAAAGAATTTACGGGCAAAATTTTTCCATTTATTTCCTGGCTTCGGGCGTACGCAAACTAATTCGATACGTTCAGTTCCACGATATAAAAAAGTAAGGAATAATACCAAAAACATATCAGCCTAGGCGATTTAATTTATCATATTATCAGGTAAAAGAAATTCTATAACGCTATTATAAAGAAACTCCGAAACTGGATAGTTTGCTAACGCAACTAAACGTTTAACAATCCCATTACCCTTTCGTACGGTATCTATTAATGCAATCCCCTTTTTGCAAAGCTACAAAATCAAATATAGCAAAAAGAATAAATTATCAAAAAATACATAATAAGGTCCGGGGTAAATCGCCTTAAATCTATTAACAAAAACAAAAATCATACGTTATATATTATTAAAAAAATCATTACCATTTAACATTTTACCCTTTTTCGGACGCTTTTTCCGCGGTACGTTTACAAAACCTTTATTTTTTTACGGATAATACCATATTTATAAATAAAAATAACCGTATTCTGCAGCAATTTATATCTTTAAGCCTATAAGATCGGATTTATTCGAAATTGTTATCTTAAAGGCGGTTTTTTTATCGTATTTTACAAGCTTTTTATTAACAGATATATAAAAACTAGGTATATATAACTTTAACGTAACGCTTTAAATCAAATTTAACCATTTATTATAGCGTTAAAATAATAAATTAGGATAATTATAAAGGTTCCATATACGAAAGCGACGATATAGAGCCTCCTATCGATTCCGAGTAAAGAAGCGAATAAAAAAGTGATATAGGGCTTCGGGCAAGACCTTCCAATACCGCTTTATCGATTTTTCGAAATGATTATACATATAAAGCAAGACGGAAAGAAAAAAATATACTTTATTAACGTCCGTCGGATACCACGCGTAACCTTTCGATTCGGGGTTCTTTTTAAGGTTATATTCGGGGTCGTACGTATTTATATATTTTACCTATTTTTCCATTAGCCATATAAGGATAAAAAGCTTTATTAGGTTTAACAAAGTGGCAGGTAACGATTTAACGTAAAAATCGCATAATTTAATAATAAAGAGCTCGAAATAGCTTTCAACTGATGGATTCGACGGTGCGTTCGGGCGAAGGGTGCCCTTATTATTCGGGTCTACAAAAGCGGCGGGAGAGTTAAGTTAGGCAGTTGAGGTTGGTTGATTTATTGCAACGTCTGCAGCTTTCCGTTTCCGTCCTATTGTAATACCTAAATTTAGTTAAAAGCGCGGTTGCTAACGGATAAGAACGACAGGAAATTAGGTACAATAACTGCTGCGACCGCGTTGTTGCCCTGTTCCTCCCATGTATCGAGCCCAAAGTGGACCTCCTTCCGAATAAGGTTAGCGCTGTAAGCGCTTCCGCTTATTGTTGTGCCTAGTTGGCATCCGAGGACATAGCTTGCCAATAAACCAGCGTTCTGCTGCATACAATGGCCGTAACACGTATCGACGTAAAAAAGATATAATACCTTATTTATTAATCGCTAAGCTAGCAAGAAAGGGAATAAACTTAGAATAATAGTACGGCTAGCATTAATATAATATAATAGCTAGTTTATTGGCGCTATAAACAAAGATTTTAAACTGAAAAAAAAAAAAAAAAAAAAAAAAAGGCGGAACCGCAAAATGCGTAAAGATCTACAAATATCTTCACTCTCTATATGGCAGGTGGCTAGTTTATATGGCAGCTGTCAACTTCATATAACGGTTGCCAGCTTTACGGTTTGATTCTAATGGCTGCCGTTACAGATTATACCTTTTTATTAAATATAACGTCCCATACAAGCTCGCGAGCCAAACAAGCTCGCGAGCTATTTTTATTAATATCTCAACTTCCCAATTTTAATTGTTAATTTCTTAATACCAACAATATAAAGCATCTTATAAAAGAATCTAAAATAAATTTAACCATCCAGGCTAAAAAACAAAACTAGAAGTTAAGCTTTAAAAAGTTACATTTTATATATAATATCCCCAAATTTACTTTAAAAGCCCGATATCACGGTCGATACGCCCGAGCCAACACTATCTTTTAATTACGAAAATTAACGTTAACCGAAAAGAAATCTATTATCGAAAAGGTCCTTAACTTAAATACGTAAACGTTTCCTGTCCGACTTTAGTACGTTAAAGATATGGCCAATATACTGCTAGCCCAGCGCGTTATAAAATACGTTAGAATTAATTAGGCGTCGAACTTTATTAAACGGCAAAAAAAGCTTTAAACGCGTTTAAATCGAAAAATCGATTATTAACGGGTTTTATGCGAAAATCCAGAAACGTTTCGTAAATAGTTCGAACTTATTCGGGTTATAATCGCAAAATACGGTATCGCAAAAAAGGATATTTACAATTTCGATAAAACTAAATTTTTAATAAAGCTTTTTATAATAACGGGCATAATAATTATTAATACCGAAAAACGTAAAAAACTTAAATAAACGTAATAAGGAAATAAAAAATAAGTTATAATTATTTAAATTATTAATTTCCAAGGTTAAACTATACCGCCATTTATTATTATAACGGGGAAAAATTATCTTAAATCCTAATACCGCGATAACCTATTATTAACAACCGATTAAAAAATCGCATTAAATAATAATAATTAAATAACAAATAAATTAGATTTCGAATAAATTTAATATTTTAATAAATATATTCGAACGCGTACGAAAGGTTTAAAACGTTTCCTTATCCTCGACGGCCACGAAAATTACCATTCGATAAAATTTAAAAAATATTACGCCAACAACAACATTATTACGCTTTATATGCCCGCGCATTTTTCGTATCGGTTTTAACCACTTAATATATCTTGTTTTTTTATTTTGAAACGCGTTTATTTATAATATATCGAAAACTTAATACGACGCTATTATATCCATATTGCCAAAAAAGATTTCCTCGCCGGCTTTTACGATACGTTCCAAGCTACCATAACGTCCGATAATATCAAATCTGGATTCGCAAAAGCTGGACTTATTCCATTCGATCTTAATACCGTTCTTTCCGAATTAAAGGTTTTTCTAATTATGCCTACGCCGACCGTCTTCCCGTTAACCTTTACCGGTTCCATTCGTTCCCCGCCCGCGAAAACCCCTAAAAATATTAAGGAAGTAACGAAGCAAAAACGTTATTTATAAAAAAAGATTAAAAATTAATAAAATAATTCGTTAAAACAAAAAATGGCTAAATCGGTTAATCTTTTAACCAAAAATAACTTATTACTTTTGTACGAAAATATTTTTTTTCGGAAAAAAATTACTTAATTACGTAAAACGAATTACATTTTAAACAAACGTCGCAAAACTAAAAACAAACGTCTTTAAAAAGGAGAAATACTTATTATACAAAAAAAACAAACTTTTCTGGTTTAAAAAAAAAAGGTAATAAAAAAATATAGCTAATAGCAGCTAGAAAGGGTTATTATAAAAGGGTTAAGACCAAGGAACGGAAGTATGGCGTCTACGGGAAGCCTGGACATAATACGCATATTTGTGTAAAAGTTATAAATACGTTTAACGAAAAAAAATCCGATTAATTTAAATTAATACAATATGTTATTATTAAGTTATTTGAATTTGTTATTACGAGGTGCTAAAAAACGGCTCGCAAGCTTGTTTGGCTCGCGAGCTTATGTGGGACGTTAAATTATTTTTATTTTTTATAAATTTATTACGTTTTTTTAATAAAATAATTTATTAATTATAATACTTAATAAACACGGGGTTATTTAAGCTTTTAAAAATAGAAGCTTAAAAAGAAAAAAGCTTTATTAAGGGTTAAAGAAATATAAAGAATTATACGCATCACTAAGGAAACGCTAGCCGCCCTAAGTGTTATTATTACGTAATTATTATAATGTCTTTACAAAATAGCCGCTATATAGCTAGTTGCTTATTCCTTTTTCAAGAAAAAAAGGCAAGTTTCAAACTAGTTATCAACATATTCGTATTGTTTCTCTCACTCTGATCTCAACATATTTGACAAGTGCCCTCCTTTAAGGTTAAGATATCAAGTAAAGTCATGGTAAGATTACGACGTATTAGCAACGGACCTAGGGTTCTGCAAAGTTAGAGTTAAGGCGCGGTAATAGTAAACTACTATAAAAGTTTGCTTTTTAAACGTATAATAAACTGTTACGGCGCTAATTATTTCTAAGAGCTGGGTAAAGTACTCTGTTATTATACGAAGAGAAAAGAGGTAACTATTTAAAAAGTGCGGTGCGCCTGTAGTTATATAGCGTTATAGCTGCTTAGCTAAGCCGTAACGTTAGTACTATAATAGTATTCGAAAAACTAAACAAAGTTACAGGCTTAATAATTTCGGTTACATTATAAATTAATTTTATATATTTTATTATTGAATTGAGACGGGGAGATTCGGTCCTGATCAGTGCATAATCGAAGAGCTTGTCACGAGTGAGCCCAGAGTTCAAGAGATAATGAAGGCAACGCAAACTGTATTCTAGTGTTGAGACCAGTCCAAAAGCAAAGCTATGAATGATGAGTAGTGATGATCTCGGGGTTGCGCCCGGCGAAAAGAACCGCTAGAAATACATAGTAGGTGCTGACTAACTGATCAGTCAGACCATGTGTCCGACCCTGCACCCTGCTCCATTTCATTATTAAAGCAATGCGATAGTTATAAATATAATATAAATTAGCAGCTATAAATAAATAATATATTAATTAATGCGTATATCGAAAAAAAATATAAGAATACAGCCCCCTACAGCTAAAACAAGGCTAGAACAGGACCTCATATAAATTCTAATAAGAACGTATGTAGCAACAGTCGCTGATACGACTCGACAAGGGATTCGTGGCTCAGTTAAGCTAGCAATTGGTCTGATTATATGATAAAAAATTATATAAGTAAATAACGTAACGTATTACTCTATTAAACGGTTTAAACTAGTAAGCGGACCGTTTCTTAGCATTTCGTAACAACAAATCTAAATAATATAACTATAATATATTAAATTAATTCAAATTAATCGTATTTTTTTTCGCTAAACGTATTTATGGTTTCTTTATAAGTACGTACATTATGTCCGGGCTTGTCACAAACGCTATATTTTCGTTTTTTAGTTTTAACCTTTGTACGACAATTACCTTTAGCCGTTATTAACTGCATTTTTTTACCACTCTTTTTTTTTTCGGCTAAAAAAACTTAGTGCTTTTATATAATAAATATTTCTTCTTTTTAAAAGCGTTTATTTTTAGTTTTCCGGCGTTTGTTTAAAATATAATTCGTTTTGCGTAATTAGGCTTTTTTTTCACTAAAAAAAGCGATTTCGTTTAAAAGTAATAAGTTATTTTTTTTTAAAAAATTTAACCGATTTAACAATTTTTGTTAGTAAACTGCCTTAATAATTTTTAATCTTTTTTTTTTTTTTTTTTTTTTAAAATTTATT
>QJOA01000944.1:0-19366 GCA_004155915.1 Monosporascus sp. CRB-9-2
ATAAGGGAATTTTAATTAAAAAACAGTTATTTCGATCTAAAAAAAAAAAAAAAAAAAAAAAGAAAAAAATTAATCCTTTTTATTTTACGTTTTCAACGGTTACGTTGATAACGAAAATGTTTTCGTATTAAAAGTATTAAAATAATAAATTGCGGGCTTTAATTTTTAAACGAATTAAAAAAGAAAAAAAGATTTCAAAGCCGAAACAGTTATACGAGCCGTATAAATCGTTTAAATTATAATGTAATCGGTTAATTTAAACTCTTAGAGGATTAATTAAGCGTTATTAAGTAATATAAATTAAAATATTTTTAATTTTAACGGTTTCGATATTATTTATAAAATATTTTATATGTTTTTAAATATTTTTAAAATTTGAATAGTTTTTTATTTAATTAAATAACGTTCCATATATGTAAGCGAGACATATCAGCAAGCGAGACACTTTCTTTAACTATTTTAATTACCTATTTTTAGTTATCTATTTCTTAATACCAACGTTATAAAACGCCTTATAAAAAAAGTGAAAATAAACCTAGCTATTTAAGTGAAAAAAGAAACCCGAAATTTAATTACAAAAAACTTAATTTTATTTATAAAGTTTCGCATTCTACTCTGCATACCGTTTTAACGGCAAATACGCACGAACTAATATTACTTTCAATTTACAAAAATTAACGTCGACCGAAAAAAAATTTATTATCAACCGAATTCTCGATTTAAATACGTAAATATTTCTTGTCCGACTTTAATACGTTACAGATATAACAAATTTATGACTTATTTAACCCGTTATAATCCGAATCGGAATTCAATAAATATCGAACTTTATTAAACGGCAAATTTTTTTTTAAATATATTTAAATCGGATAATCTATTATTAATAAGTTTTATCTAAAAGTCTAGAAATATTTCATAAATAATTCGAACTTATTTAAATTTTCATTACAAAATACGTGTAACGAACCTGTTATACATCCACCTAAAAGTATAAGCAATATCCGAAATGGGGTCTTAATTTGTAGGTAAGAATAGCTAAATAAATAATCCGGGGGTTTATTCGTTAAAAGAATTTGCGAACCTTTCCCTTAGTTAAAGAATAACGCCTTTAAATAAAGGCTTAAATTAATAGTTAAAAAGCTAAACTAAATAAATGTTATTTATATAGAAAACCGTTCATTATATATATTTATTTTAAATTTAATATGTATATCGTAAATTTATATAATTTATGTAATTTATATAATCTGGTCCCAATTTACCTCAATTACTTAGATTATTTAGATTACCTTAATTTTATTACGGAAAAAGCTAAGCTTTTTTTAATCCGAAAATTAGCCGTACGGGGCCCGTACCAAACTTTAAAGGTAGGGTTTTTTAAATATAGAAATCCTTATTTTTATATTGTAACATTAATTCCTTTTTTTAAGGATCTTTATTTTAAAGATAAAAACCGTAAATACTTTTTTGGTTTTGTTAAAAAGGTTTTTTAAGTTTTCTTTAGTTAATTTTATTATGATAAATCGTATTTAAAAACAAAAAGGAAAATGAAAATTTTACTCGAATTAACGTAATTTTTGCAATATTCGTATTAATTTAATTAAAAACTTTAGTATTAAAGCCTTTTTGTATTTTAATTATATTAAATTCGGTAAAGTTAATTATTTTTCCGTTTTAAAACGTTTAGGTTATAACTATTATACCCGTCATTAACATTCGTTTTATAACGTTTTGATAATAAATTCTTGAAAAAAAAATAAACGAAACGTAAAACCGTTTATTATGGAAATAACGTAAAATTAAAGATAATTTTTAATGTACTAAAAAATTACAAAAAAGGAACAAAAAATGGTAAAAAAAAAAGGTAGTTAAATTATGGCGTTAGCAAAACGAAAGATTAAAAAGATTTATTAGAAAGTTAAAACGTTTACGTTTTTAGCGAAACCTTTTTAAAAAAAGGGTTTTAAAAATGTTAAAAAAAAGATTTAAAATTCGATTAATTAAAAAACGGAAAAAATTTGAAAGGAAATTGCATTACGTAAAGGTAAAGTAAATATAATTTGCTTCCGAAATAAACGTTATAACGGAAATGTTCTTTTTCGATTAAAACGTCGTAAACCTAGATTTGGGTAAAAAACCGTTATCGTTTATGACCTAGGCCGAATTAAAGACGGTCGGTTAAGATTCCGTTGGTGGAATTTCTTTATTAGGTTTATTATATTCGATAAGTAATTAAATAGTTATTATATATTATTTTTATATTGGTAATTTATTTATTTAGTTAAATATTAAACTTTATTTTAATTATTCGAAAATCCAGTATTTTTTCGATTTCGTGTTTGCCGTTGTCTTTTTTGAATTCGAAACTTTTTTTAAACGAGATATCTTTTAAGGCTGGTTTTAATAAGAAAATGTAAAATATAAGGTATATTTTTATGGTTTTAGGTAATAATAATTTATAATTATTTTTCGAAATAATTTTATTAATTTTAAATAAGCCAAACCTTTGAAAAATAAATTTATCGTTAGGCCTTTTCGTTTTAATTTATAAAATATTTAAAGTCGTATTTTGTTTTTAACGTAATAGGTAAATTTTTTTTTTTTCGTTAGAATTAATCCTTTAATTCTTTTTTGTTATAATACTGGGCCATTTTTTGTTATAAAAACTGTAACTTTATTTAAAGTCAGGTTTATATTATTTTAATTTTTATTATTATTATTTCTGCTTAAAGAATTACTGTAATAATAACGGGGGCTTTATAACTTAATTATTTTGGTTGTTAAGTTACCTCTTTATATTTATATATAATTATATAAAGGGGTATACCTATATTTTCGTTTGTAAACCTATTATAAGTTATTTATATAAGTGGTAAAACCGTAACTTAATTATCCTGCTGGTAGTTAACGTAACTTCGAAAATATTATTTCAAGCTCTAGTTTAGCCGTTTTGTTTAACTATTTATCTGGGGGTAATAAGCTATTAAAAACTTAAGCTTAATATTAATTTGCTTAAAAAAGCTGGTTCCGAATTTGGATATAAAAAGCTTATTTCGGTCGAAAATAACCTTTTCTGGTATTTTGTACTTATCGAAGTAATATTGAATAAAGGCGTAAATTAATTATTCTGCCGTTATAGTTTTTTTAAAAGGTAAAAAATATTTATATTTAAAAAGTTTATTAATAATTATTTATATTTTATTATATTTGACTTTAATAACTAGGTTTTTTAATAAGGGGAGATTAATAATAAAATTCCAAGATATAATGTTTTAAACTTTATTAGAGATGTTTGTAAGTTATAATAGTTTATACGGCTTATAGTAAGCTGCTTTAGTTTTATTGTAAACGTTATAATCTTTAATTACTTATTTAATTATTTAGCAGAGCTTAAGGAAGTTGTATTTCTTTTAAAGTCTTTTAGTTATTTTGTATATTTTTTAGTATTTATGTAAAGGGTTTTCGTAGAATTTCTTAACGAATTCCTTTTGTTATTAACGGGGAATATGAATCTTGCCGTAAAATAATAGTTAATCTTTGTTTTTCCCTTTTTATTATCTAACTTTATACTGTTTTTTTGGGTTATAAAAGCTTTTAAATTATGTTAATCTTTTTGGGAATAGGTTGTTTTAAGGTTATATATAACGTTTAAAATCTTTTGCGTCATAATTTCCTTTTCGATTTTAAATATCCGTTTAAATAATTTTTTTTATTTTTAATATTGTAAATTTTAAATTTTAAATTTAAATTTAAATAAAAAAATTATTCAGTTTTCGTAACGTTTATTTAGTTTTTAAGTTATCATAAATCGAATAAAATTTTTGTAATTTAAATAAATATTAAAAAAAGAATTTCTGTTAAAAAAAGGTTCCTATTTTTTAAATGTTAAAATAATTATTAATAATTTTTTTTGTTAATAAGGTATTTAAGCTTTACGTTTTTAAAAGCTTTAAAAAATAGGTTATTAGGTACTATTTTCTGTTATTTTTTAATTGCTTTAAAATTACTTTAAAAGTATAATTTAACGCGTTTATTTTAAATCGTTTCTTTTTATTATAGTTAGATAACTTTATTATCGAGATGTTAATAATCTTTTCTTTAATTTTTCAAAAAGTTTCCTTAATTTCTTTTAAAAGTTCGAATTCTTTTCCGATATACTTTTTAGTAATAAGTTTGATTAAAGGATAAGATATTTTTTTAAAATTTTTAATTTATTAACGTATATAACCGGTAAATTTTAAAAATTAACGGATTTTAATAATAATTCCTTTATTAAGGATTAACCAGTTTTTAATAGCTTTTAACTTAAAGTTTTGGATTTAAATTTGTTTAAAGATGATAATAAATTTTAAAAAATTTAATTTTTGCGTATATTAAACGTTTTTTTTATCGTTCATTAACAGGTTGACCCTTTTAAGGGTTTCCAATATTTATATGACATATTTTTTATGCTTTTTAAGGGTTTTAAGTAAATGAGGATGTCGTCGAGGTACATAAAAATAAATTTATTTAGGTATTTATATAAGGTGGTTACAATTATATATTAAAAACTTCTTAAAGCGTTTATAAGTTCGAAAAGTATTATTTTATATCTATAATACCCGTATATCGTTTTAAAAGCGGTTTTTTATTTTTCTTTTTTAATTATTCGTATAAGGTAATATGTTTCTTTAAAATTAAGGGCCGTAAATTATTTAATTCGGCTGGTATTTTTTTTAATAGTACTTATAAAAGTTAAGGAATATTCGTTTTTAATAATAATATCGTTTAATTGTTGGTAATCGTATATACGTTTATATATTGGGTTTTTATTTTTAGTAAGTTTTTGTTTATTATTTTTTATTTTGGGTATTATAATTATAAAGTAGTTTACGGAAGATTTGGGAGATTAAATATACCCTTTTTTAAGGTTTTATTAAAGACTTTTTTAAAAAGCCTTTATTCTTTCGGGATTTATATAATAAATCAGGTAAAGTTTCGAATAATATCTTTTTTTAATAAAAGTTTTATAATTTTATTAATTATAGTTAGGCAATTTTTTATAAGTCCGTTGTTTAAATAATTTTCTAAACCGTCGATACTTAAAAAGTATTGTTATTATTAAATTCGAAGCTTTAATTTTTTTAATTATGTAACAAATTTTGTAGGAATTTTTTTGTGTAAGTTCATAAAATTATTTTAGGTAAACGTTTAATTTTTCCAGTTAATATATAGATTATTGGAACGAAGTTATAGCATTTTTAAAATAAGGTCGTATTTTAAAATATCGGTTACGTTGAAAGTAATCCTTTTTAGGTATTTTTATACCTGGATTATAAGTTCTTTTATTTTTTAAAAAGTTTATTATTATTGTAAGTAAATAAGTTTTTATCAATTATTTGTAATTTATATAATTATTACTTATATTTTTAAGGAATTTCATATTTTTTAGTTACCTTAAAGGAAATAAAATTATTTTTTATTCCGGAATTAATTATTACGTTAAACGTTTTGTTTTTATAATAAATTAAAATCTTAACCTAATTCCGTAATTCTTTTTTTATTTTATATAAGGTTTCGTATTTATAGGTTTATTGATATGTTATTTTTAAAAGCTTCCGGATTTTTTTTAATTGGGATACCTTTTTAATTAAAAACTGCCTTTATTTGCGGGCTTTTTTAACAGCATATTTGATATTGTAATCGTCCATATACTTATACCACTTTTTGTTGCTAAATTGGCATTTAAAGGTAATTGTTTTTTTTTAGCTGATTTTTAAATTTTAAATTTTGTAAATTATAAGGTTAAAAGGGTAAACTTTCGAAAAGATTATTTTTATATTTAAAAGTTTGTATTAAATGCAAAATATCGGGAAATAATATAAATATTTTTATAACATAGCCTTTCGGCTTTGCTTTAATTCGGGGTATAAATAATAAAACTTAAGGTAGTTTGGCCATCGAAAAGTCTTTATATATCGATACTTATCGTCTAGTTTTATAAATATTTTCTTTTTATTTTATTTTAATTAAAAATCGTTATTTTTTTTAATTTGTAAATAAAATAAGTAATCGTATATTTAGTAAGCTGTTTAATGGAAAAACTTATAGTCGTTTATTGGTAATTTATATTTAAGGTATATTATATATTCTAAAAGTTTACATAATTTTGGAAATAATTATTTATAATTATTAAAGTTTTATTATAATTAACCGTCTTAATTGTATATTTTATATTTTTATATGTTAGGGTAATAAATATATTTTAACGTAATAATTACTTTAAAAGTTATATATTTCAAAGAATATTTATAAGCTTTAACTATAAAGTTTTCATAAATAAAATACTTTTTATATTTTGGGTTATCTTCTTTAATTTTATTAATCGTAATAATTATAAAATTTTAATCGATAAAAGTAAACTTAGTTTTCTTTTCGTTCTTTTTGTCGTTATTTATTTTTCGTTCGGCCGCGCGAACCTTTTTTATAAGTTAAAGAATCTTTTTCTTTAGACTTTCTTTTAGCTAAAAAATGATATTCGTTTTTATAATAGCCTTTTTTGTTACACTTAAACTATTTAACGTTAAATTTATTTATCTTTTAAACTTTTTTAAACCGGTATTAATTTTTTTTAAAAATTTATCCTTTTTGTTTTTGTTATTAAAATGTTTATTATTATTTTGTTTGCTGATTCTTTTCTTTGTAAGGTATCGATTAAAAATATATTGATCGGTAATAATAACCTGGATAATATAATTTTCGAAAAGTTTAGTTTTATGTACTTTAAATATCTTATTTTTAACCTAAATTTTTAAATTATTATAAAAGGGAAAAAATAATGCATTTTTTAATAACTTAAAAATTGCTATTAAACGGTTAAATTTAATCGTATATTCAGTTATTAATTTAATTTAATTAAAAAAAAATATTTGTTTAATTACGTATTATTATTTATTCGTATCTCTAAATAAAGTTTGCATTTATTTTTGGAAATGTTTATAAACTTTAAAAATATAATTAATAACGTTCGTAAATTCGAAAAGTAATTTGTTAAATAATTCTTTAAAATGAACTCGAATTAACCGAATATTTTTCCGGCAAGTAATTACGAAATAGTTATTACCTTTTAATAATTTTCCGTTAAAATTTTTTTATAAAACTTAAAATAAATTGAACTTGAATTAAAAAATTTTTTATATTAATAGCTTTATTATAAAGTTTAAGGAAATTAACTTATAACTTTTAATGTCGGGTATTCCGTAATAAGCAAAAAAAAGTATAATTTCTTTTTAAATTCGGTCGAAACTAAATAAAAAAAGTAAAAAGATTTTTTAAAAAAATATAAAAGTTTTTATTTATTATATAATTTTAACCTTTTTTTTTAACTTTATATGTTTTTATTTATTAAATAATTTTAACGGTTTTTTTAACTTTATAATTTTTTAAACTAAAAAGTTTAAAATTTTTTTGTTAAAAGCTTTTTTTTTTCCTTTTTAAGTTTTTGTTTTATACTTTTTTTAATTTCTTTTTTTTCGGACTTTTTAAAAAATAAAAGTAAGTTATTATTAAGAAGAAAAAAGGTTTTTTAAGCCTTTAACTTTAATAATAAGTACTATATTATCGATTAATTAAAAAACTTTTTTAATAGAAGATAAACTATTTAATTTAATTATTAATTCTTTTATTAGTTAATAATTAAAATCAAATATGTTATTTATATTTTAAACGTCGTTTTATAATATTATTTTTATTAAAATTACAAAAGTTCATGCTTAATTAGGCCTTAAATTATTCGTTAATTATTAATTAAAAAGTTATCAAAATATAACGAACTCATTATATATTTACCTAAAGGTATAAATAATATCCGTAATAAAGTCTTAATTTGTAGGTAAATATAATTAAATAAATAATTCGGGAATTTATTCGTTCAAAAAATTTACGGACTTTTCCTTTAATTAAAAAACGATGTTTTTAATTAAAAGCTTAAATTAATAATTAAAAGCCGAAACTAAATAAGTGCTATCTATATAAAAAACCGTTCGTTATATATATTCATTCTAAATTTAATAAATACATTATAAATTTATATAATTTATATAATCTATATAATCTGGTTCCAGATCACTTAGATTACCTAGATCACTTAGATCACCTTAACCTTGGCGCGGGGAAAGCCAAGCTCTCCCTAATTCGAAGATTAGCCGTACGGGGCCCGCACCAAGCTTCAAAGGCAGGTTTCTCTAAATACAGAAACCCCTATTCCTGTACTATAACAATACGGTATTATAAAAAAGAATATTTATAATTTTAACGAAATGAGATTTTTAATAGAGCTTTTTATAATAACGGGTACAATAATTATTAATATCGAAAAATAAAAAAAGAACTGAATTGAACGTAATAAAGGAATAAAAAATAAATTATATTTATTTGAGTTGATAATTTTTAAAATTAGGTTATATCTTTATTTATTCCTATAACAGGAAAAAGAAATTTAAGTTTTAATAACATAATAATTTATTATTAACAACCGATTAAAAAATCGTTTTAAATAATAATAACTAGATAATAAATAAGTTAAGTTTCGAATAAATTTAACATTTTAATAAATATTTTCGGACACGTACAAAACATTTAAAACGTTTTTTTATTTTTAACGGTTCCGAAAATTATTATTCGATAAAATTCGAAATATATTACGCAAATTACGATATTATTATACTTTATATAGCTGCGTATTTTTCGTATCGGCTTTAATTTTTTAACGTATTTTTTTTGGTTTTATAACATACTTATTTACGGTATGTCGAAAGTTTAATATAACGTTACTATACCTATATTACCAAAAAAAGAAAGTCGCCGGCTTTTATAACGCATTTTAAACTATTATAAAATCTGATAATATCAAATCTGGATTTACAAAAGTTAGTTTTATTTTATTCGATTTTAATAACGTTTTTTCAGAATTAAAGGTTCCTTTAATTATATTTACGCCGACCGTTCTCCCGTTAATCTTTGCCGGTTTTATTCGTTCTCCGCTTACGAAAACCTTTAAAATAAAAACAAAAATAATAGAGTAAAGATATTATTTATATATAAAAAATAAAAATTATTAAGATAATTCGTTAAAAGTTATTAAATCGGTTAATCTTTTAATAAAAAGTAATTTATTATTTTTATGCGAAGTTACTTTTTTTCGGAAAGAAAATATCTAATTATGCGAAACGAACTATATTCTAAGTAAACGTTTTTTAAAAAAAGAAATATTTATTATATAAAAAGGATAAATTTTTCTGGCTTAAAAAAAGGAAATAGTAAAAAAATGCAGCTAATAATAGCTAGAAAAGGTCGTTATAACAAGGTTAAAACGAAAAGACGGAATTATAGCGTTTGCAGTAAGCCCGGATATAATATACGTATTTATAAAGAAGTTATAAAAGCGTTTAATAAAAGAAATCCGATTAATTTAAATTAATGCGATATATTGTTATCAAGTTATTTGAATTTGTTGTTACGAAGTGCCAGAAAGTATCTCGCTTGCTTATGTATCTTATTCGTATATATGGAACGTTACTGAATAAATCCGTTTTGTTTCCGTATATTTAGTATTTTTTTTAGTTCGTAAATTAATACGGTTTTTATAATTATTTTTTTGTTATTTATTAATTTTAATCTTATTCGTTATTAATTTAAATATAAAAATATAAAGAATTCGATAAAGTTTACCTTTCTGTAATAACTTCAATTCGTTATTATTTTTGATATTTTTTTAAATAATTCTATATAGATTAATATATTTAAAATCAATTTTTTTGTTAGATTGCTTAATTTAGATATTTTTGGTAATTTGGTAAGTTAATCTTCTTTTAAAAAAGATTAATATTTTTAAATTTGTCTTAGTTATAATATTTATTTATTTAGTTTTGTACGAATTCAAGTTTTATTTTTATTTCGATATATAGTTATTTTAATTATTTTAATATTAAAATTGCTTTAACGTTAATTAATTTCTGGTATAAAATTAAAAATAGTCATTATTAACGTCGTTTTAATGCCTTTATAATAATTGATATTATAAATTAATTATATAACTGCTAATATTTTGATTTAATTATTTTGTTTATAATTAATATAATATCGTATATACGATTTTCTATTTAATTAATTCTTTCCGTTTATTTTTTTATTTGCGGTTTAAATACGTTAAATAATTTATAATTTCATTTAAATTAATTTCTTGATTTTTGCCAAAAAACTAATATTCAGATTATATTTATTTATAATATTCTGGTAACATTTTAGCTATCTATTTTAATAAACTTTTAAGTTTAATAATAAATTGTTATTTATTTCCCGAAATCGTACTTTAACATTTGCAATATTACGCCGTATTGTTTTAATATACTCTTTTTTTATTCTATATTTTATTCCTTAAAATATTAAAATATTTATTGTATTTTTCTATTTATATTTATTAACTTTATCAAGTAAATATTAATATTTTAAATTTTTCTTATATATCGGTAAAAAAATAAAGCAAATTTTTATCAACTTAATCTTTTAATTAATACTTACATTATATCACTTTAATTATAATAATTAGAAAGTTATATCGTATTTTTTTAAAAGAATAATTTTAAAATTAATAAATTTTTTTAAATAAAAGTTTTAACTTAATTAATCTTGCTTTTATTTTATTCGTTATTATAATTAAATATTTAACTTGCGGCATTTTCGATTTTATAAGAATGCTTTTGATTTTATTACAATAATTAATATTTATTTATTAGTTTTCATCGCTCGTAGTTCTCCTTGCATCTTTCCAAAATTTGAACTTCGAAGTCCTCAAGCTTGCCACTGCCTTCCAGTTTCGCCAATAGTACCTCCATAGTCGTCATACTCTCCGGCATGTGCTTTTGCAAAGATCGATTACCGTCACTTTCGCGAATCAAATCCTATCCGAAAATTAAAAGCCGAAGTCGATCATTTTGGGAAAGATTTTTTGGATCGACAATAATGTCGATAATCTTAGCTCGTCCGGTAATTTTTTGGTAATTCTGTACCGTTAATAAAACGGTTTCAGTGGTAATCCTGCGGCTATGGATTACCGGTATCGCATATCCGGTCTTGCGTGGCATGGTATCTTGGGTAACTCGAGAAGGTGCTGTGGGAACGATCGAGACTAACGAGGGCTCGGAAAGATGCCAGCCTTTTATGTGCAGTTAAGGTTTACCGTTAAGGTTTGCCTTTAAGGTTTGCCTTTAAGGTTTATCCTTAAGGTTTACCGCATAAAACTTAACATTTCCTGAATTATATTAACCCTGCCGAACCTGTAAAGCCAGCAGGTATAAGGTTTATCAGGGTCGAAACTTATCGGCAACTACGTATTAGTCGGCTTTAAAGTAAGGCTTTATGGGACCGAAATATCAATTTATTCTAACTATAAAACCATTAATCAGTTATCGTATTCGAAAATATTAAGTATAATATCTATCGTACAAATTATATCGTATAATAATTTTCTGTATATTTAGCTTAGCCTGGAAAATAAGGCTTGAACCTATTCGATCTTGCATTTATTTATTAGTTTTAAAATGATATAATTTCTTTATATAGCTCCGTAATTTATTATTACGGTATATTTTTTTTTTAATTCGTACTTTTATTATAATTAGTTCGTTTTATGCCCTTTTTATTACGTATAAATTTTTGGTAAGGTATTATTATTTACCTTTATTATTTTTATTAACTTAAAACTTCTTTATAAATAATATTAATTTTTTAAGTTCTTTTTAAATTTTATATTTATTAACAATATTTATTTTATCGATTTAACGTAATTTTTAAATAAGGAACTTAATTTTAAACAGTTTTTAATAATATATTTTAGTTATAAAATTTTATTTCTTTAAAAAAAGAATAAATAAACTTTTTCTTAAAAAGTGCGTCGTTTTATTAAGTTTTCGGTAAACGTTAATTAAAATTATAAGTGTGTAATTGGTTTTTATTAATATTTTTTTAGTATTTTTTAAATTAACTTTTTTTGACGATTAATAATTATATTAATTATAATAATAAAAATTTTTTTTATAAAGTAACTGTTTTTAAATTAATTTTTAAATGCTGTTAATTAGTTAATTTCGTTTTAAGTTACTATTTTTCGTAGTTGTCGATATTAATAATTATCTTTTAAGTCGTTACTTCTTTAATTATTGAAATTAAGATTTTATCGTTATATTTGCATACTCCGTTATACGATATATCTTTTTTAATTTTCGTACGTTTTGTATTAGGGTTGTTTATAGTTAACGCTATAGAACCTTCCGTACCGATCGAACTTTTTTAAATCTGAATCTTTGTTTAATTTTCGATATTGTTTTGTTTAAACGTTAAATATTATTTAGTGGTTCTTTTGTTATCGTTATTATAATTAGAAAAGCAAATTATAATTTTTTATCCTTTTTTGGGTTTATTCTTTTAAAGTAATTTTATAAAAGTTCATTTAATAAAAATAATCTTTTTAATTATTTCTTAAATAGTTTTTTAGTTTTTTTTAATTTGTATTATATTTTTAAGAAAGGTAATAATTATTTTGGACGTAAATTATATTAATTATCCTTTTATCGTTAATTTTCTTTTAATATTAGCCTTTAAAAACTAAAGTTTATTATCGTAATTATTTATACTTTTTATATTATTATATAATACGTCTTTATTTTCAGTAATTCTAGCAGGTAATTACGCCTTTTTTAGATTAAATAATTTTAATTCTACAAATCTTAAAGAAGTTTCTTAAAATTTCGAAAATAAATTACGGTTTTCTTTTCAAATAACTTTAAAATATTTTAATTTCGGAATAAAAGAAATTTCTTTTCGTTTTTTAAGTTATCGGTTATCGATTTTTACGATTTTAGTAACATATTTATTAAAACCTATAATTCGATTTTCTTTTAATTAATGCGTTATAATATTTTTTAATTCTTTATAAAATATATTAATATTAATATTATTTTTATGGTTTTCGTATTCTGTCTTAACGGTTAAGCTTTTAAATATTAAGTTTTTTTTATCGGAACTAGAAAAGTTTTTAAATTACGTTTCGTTTTTTGACCGGATAAAAAAGATTTATTTCGAAATTCATTTTCGAAATTAATATAATATTTGAAAACTTTTTTAATAATTCTTTTATCGAACTTTTTAACTTTTAAGTATTTTCGTATAATAAGTTCGAACTAATTTACGGCGGTTTTGATATAATAAGCCATTTTAATAAAAATTTAATTTAATAAATCTTTTAATTTTTAAAATAGGAAATATATTTTGATTTACAAAAAAATATTTAACCGTTTTCTTTTCAATTATAAAATTCGAAATCCCTAACTTTAATTTTAAATTCACTTTTAAATTATTAAGTTTTATGCTTAAATCGGATAATTTTTGCCTGAACTTATTAATTAATATCATAAGAATTTAAATATTATTTAAAATTTAACAGTATTATTATATTGAAACTTATAACGTATAACGGTTATAAATTTAATTAATTACTAAACTTAATTATATAATTTATATTAATAATAATATTACAAAAATTTAAGTAATAAAATAACAATTACGTTTAATAATAATAAATAATCGTAAATAGTTTAAGTAACTGAATTATATTATAAACTAATATTATTTAAATTATAAAAATAATAAACGTATATATCATAATTAAAATCTGTTTAAATCCTTTGATTTTTTCCGATTTATATCGTATAAATAAACTGGATTTTAATAAATTAGAAAATACTTTCGAATTTATACCTTTTAAATATATAAATTCCTTTAAATCCAAGGATCCGTTGGGATCTATATTAAGTAACGTTAAGTCTTGCGTCGGAGATAATCTACTTAATCTCCGACCGTCTGCTAATAAGCCAAGCTTGGTTTGTAACGGCTATGGGCTTAACCAACTATTAAACCTAGTTGTACGGTTTATGTTGCCAGTGATATCGTAGAAATTTGAATAATAAGATGATAATTACGTTTGGTAATAATAAATAATTATAGGTGATCTGGGTAATTAAATTATAATTATAAATTAGTATTATTTAAATTATGGAAATAATAAACGTATATATATTTATCTTGGTTCGATATATTTAAACTGGCTTGATTTATTTATAATGGTCGAATTCCGTTAAGCCCGTCAAGCCCGTCGAATTACTTCCCTAGCTCGATTAGCTTAAAACGCCAAACCTTATTTTTTTTTTAAACTTATCGAACCGGTTACGTAAGTTAAAACTTTTTATCGAAAATATTTATATATTTTTTAACCGTTTAATAATAAATTAAACCCTTATATTATAATATAATTTCCTTCTTTTTAAAATTTTTACCTTTAAAAATTAATTTATTTATTATATCGTTTAATAAATAATTTTCCTTTTTTTTATTATTTTATTTTATAGTTTAATTATTTTATTTAATTAAATTAAAAAATAACGATTTCGGTATAAATACAATAACGTTTTAATTTATCGGAATAAATCGACCGTTTTAATTTTAATATATCTTTTAATCTTTTTTATTTTTATTATAAATTTAAAAATAAAATTTATAAAATTTATTTTAATTTTAGAAAAAAATTTTATTATATTAAATATATTAATTTTTATAACTTTTTTAATTCTTTTAAATTAAAATATCGGAAATTAATAAATAAATTAAAATTAATTAAAATTTTAAAAATACTTTGCCGAAAGAAAATTATCTAAAGCTTAATAATATTTTAACGAATTATTTAATCGTTTAATCCGGTTCCGGAATTAAAAAGAGTTATTATAATAACGTAAAATCGGAATATTACGTTAAAAGATTTAAAATATAAAAATAAAATAAAAAACTTAAGCGTTTGAAACGGAAATAAAAATAATTAAAAACCGAAATAATTATATTTATATAAACTATTTTTCCTATTAATTAATTTGATATTAAAGGGACGGATTAAGTACCGTTAGGTAACGTAAACTGGAATTTTAACTTTAACGGTTTCAACGTTATTAATAAAAGTTTTTTAAAAGGTATTAAGCGTTTATAAAATTTTTTGCGAGTTTTTAAATATTTTCGAAATTTAAGTAGCTGTTTTATTTAATTAAATATTAAATAAATCCGTTTTATTTCCGTATATTTAGGTTTTTTTTTTTTTGCTTCGTAAATTAATATATTTCTTACAACTTTTTTTTTGTTTTATGTTAATTTTAATTGTATTTATTATTAACTTAAGTAAAGAAATATAAAAAATATAAAAAATTTAATTTTCGATAATAATTTTAATTCGTAATTATTTTTTAAAAAACAATTTAATGATTTTATATAAATTAATATATTTAAAGTCGAATTTTTTATTAAGTTTTTTGGTTTAGATATTTTTAATAACTAAATAAACCATTTTCCTTTTTAAAAAAGTTAAATTTTTTTAACTTTTTTTGTTTATAATATTTATTTATTTAATTACGTACGAATTTAATTTTTATTTTTATATCGGTATATAATTACTTTAATTATTTTAATGTTAAAATTTTTTTAATATTAATTAATTTTTTGTATACATTTTTGTAAGCATTTGATATGAAACTAAAATTAATAATTATTAATATCATTTTGATATTTTTATAATAATTAGTATTATAAATCAATTTTGTAATTAATAATTTTTTAATTTAATTATTTTATTCGTAATTAACGTAATATTATAAATACGTTTTTAGCGTTTAATTAATTTTTTCCGTTTATTCGTTTATTTACGGTTTAAATATATTAAATAATTTATAGTTTAATCTAAGTTAAATTATTAATTTTTTCCAAATTTTTAAAATAAAAACTATACCTTTATTTAATATAATCTTTATTCAAAATCCGTCAGTATTTAAAATATATTTAAATAAAATATATATAAATTATTTTATATCGATATTTTCGTTATAAAATAAAAAATAAAAAAGTTTTGTAAATCGATTAATAATTACGAAAATATTGTCGTAATATTTTTTTATAATTAGATTTTTTAATATAAAAAGTTTAATAATAAAGTTAAATATAGTAAAATTTTATAATCGTTTTATAATTGGTAATAATTATAATTTTCCGTAAGGTGTATATTATTATCTTTTTGTTTTGGCATAAATGTTGTATTATCGTATTACCTTTTATACGGTTAATTTTATTTTAGGAAAGTAATATATCCGTTATAGGCGTTTTAAAGTTTTATAAATCTTTAGGTATTTATATAGTTAATGTTTATATATATTGTGTATTAAATTTTTTGGGAATTTTTTTTAGTATTTAAATTTTGATTATTCGTTATTTTTTAAATAGGTTATTATTATATTATTATATACGTTAATGCATATTCATGAGAAATTCTTTTATGGTAATAATTTATTGTTATTATAAATATATTTCCGATATTTTATCGAAAATTATTTGTTATATTTTAATCTTAAATTTCTGTTAAATTAGGTTATTTATTAAGTACGTTTATTTTGTTATTTTCTTATTTTTTATAATAAATGATAACGTAATCGAATTTAAAGAAATATTTTACGTAACGTAATTATTTTCCGATTAGTTTTCGTATCGTAAAGAAATATATAATGTTTTTATAATCCGTATATATTTTAATTTAATATATATTATTTTTAAATTAATATTTAAATTATTTAAAAATGTTAACGATAAATAGAAATTTTTTATTATATAAAAAATAATTTAGCTTAACTTTATATAATTTGTAAACATAAATGGTAATAAAGTAAAAAAAATTTAATGGCTTCGATATTTAATTATTATTTTTAAAACGCAATTTAAAACTTTAATTTTTAATTTAATTAGTTATTTTAGGTTATATCTAATTAATATTAATTTATTGGTTAAAACGGTTTTAATTTGTTAAAAAAAATTAATATTTATTCGAATATTTTTTTTAATAAACTTTATTAATAATATAATTATTTTGTTAAAATTACGTATAAGGTTTTTATAATAATTAATAAATCCAAAAAATACTTATATTTTTTAACGTTAATAAATTATGTTTATTTTTAACCGTTATAAAATTTTTAAAATTTATTTTAATATATTTAAAAGTAATAATATATTTTAAATATTTTATTTTTTATGTATGAAAAAAGTTTTTTTTTTGGCGTTAATTAAAAAATTAACATTTTATAACGTTTATAGAATTTTATAAGTATATTTTATATATTTTTTGGTTTTTGAATAAATTAAGATATCCTCGAAATAATATAGAACAAAAATGTTCAAATATTTTCGTAATACGTAATTAATTATTCGTTAAAAAGTTGCCGCCATATTCATAAGTTTAAAAGGTATAATAAAGTATTCGAAAAATCCGTATTTAGTTTTAAAAAATATTTTTTATTCGTTACTTGATTTAATTTATATTTAATTATATCTTTTTTTAAAATTTAAAAATATAAGTTATTAAGTTTCGTATAAATAACTTTTTATTTCGGTAATTAATAATAATAAAAGTTTTATTTTTAATAATAATCTTATTAAGTTATTTATAATCGATAACGAATTATAAGTTTTTATTTTTTTTAATACAAAAAATATTAGGTATTTTGTTAATAATTTGGAACCTTATATGTAACATTTTTCTAATTTATTCTTTAGGTAATTATATAATATCTTTAATTTTATTTAATTTAAGTTATAAATAAAGTAAAAGTAATTATTTTATAGTTTTATTTGTTATAAGGTAATAATTTTATTTTGAGTCTTTTTTAAAATAATCATTTATATTTATAATATTTTGGTAATATTTTAATTATTTATTTTGGTAACTTTGTAGGTTTTAATAATAAGTTATTATTTATTTGCCGAAAATATATTTTAAAGTTTATAATAATACGCCGTATTTTTTTAGGTAATAAGGTTTTTATCGTGTTTTTATGTCTATATTTGTTAACTTTATTAATTAAATATTAAGATTTTTTAGTATTTACATTTCCCGAATCGGTAAAAAATAAATCGAAATTTATTTGGCCAGTTTTTTAATTAATAGCTGGATTATATTGCTTTAATTATAATAATCCGAAAATTATATTATAATTTTTTATTAAAATAATATCGAAATTGATAATTTAAAAAAAAATTTCGATAAAATTTTTAAAATAATTAAATTTTTATTTAATTTATCCATTATTATAATTAAATATTTAATTTTCGGCATTTTCGACTTTATAAACTTTTTTTTTATTTTGTTAAAATAATTATAGTTTATTTATTATTTTCGGAACGATATAATTTCTTTATATAATTTTATAATTTATTATTACGATATACCAATTTTTTTTCGTATTTATATCATAATTAATTGTTTTCTTGCCGTTTTTATTATATATAAACTTTTTTTAAGGTATTATTATTTACCTTTATTTTTTTGCCAGTTTAAAGCTTTTTTATAGCTAACGATAATTTTTTAAGTTATTTTTAAGTTTTATAATTCGTTTCAAAAGTTATTTATTTAGCTTTTATAATTGTTATAAATATTTGTTTTATCGGCATAACGTAGCTTTTAAATATATTATTTATTTTTGGAAAACTTTTTAATAATATATTTTAATTTTAAAATTACGTTTTTATAAAGAAAAAATTAAATTTCTTTTTAAAAAATGCGTTGTTTTATTAAATTTTCGATAAATATTAATTAAAATACTAAGTCCGTAATTATTTTTTAGCAGTATTTTTTTATTATTTTTTAAACTAACTTTTTTTACGTTTAATAATTATATTAATTATAATTGCAAAAAGGGTTTTTATATGGTAACTTTTTTTTTAACTAATTTTTAAACGTTAACAATTAATCGATTTTATTTTAAGTTATTATTTTTTATAAATATCGGTATTATTTTTTATTTTTCCGGTTGTTATTTATTTAATTATTAAAATTAAAACTTTATTATTATATTTATATAATTTATTATACGCTATATTTTTTATAATTTTTCTATATTTTGTATTAATATCGTTTATAATTAACGCCGTAAAATTTTTCGTACCGATTATGTTTTTTTAAATATAAATTTTCGTTTTATTTTCGGTATTTGTTAACTTAAATATCGAATATTACTTAAGTAATTTCTTTTTATTATCGTCATAATTAAAAAAATAAATTATATTTTTAAAAAAATTTTATAAAGGTTAATTTAATAAAAATAAGTTTTTTAATTATTATTATTTAAAATCATTTTTTAATTTCTTTTAATTTTTATCGTATTTTTAAAAAAAAATTATAATTATTTTAACCGGAAATTATATTACTTATTCTTTTATTGTTAGTTTTTTTCCGGTATTAATTTTTATATTATCG